>JAJAGP010007110.1:0-15767 GCA_025084515.1 Ancistrus triradiatus | reverse complement strand
TTTTAACTCTGTGATACACTCGTTATTACCTTAAATAATCTGTTGGTATTTGCCTTGTTTTGTAGTTAATAAACTTGTTTATAAGCCTTTTGAATTTACCGCCTGGTTGAGAGCTCATTCATTCAAAGGTCGAGAAAACTACTCGGAATTCACTATTCAGAACTAGACTGATCAAGGTTGTTGTTTCTTTTTCCTGGTTACCAGATCGGCCAGTGAATTATTTATATTTATCATTAATCGATTTGGTGGTGCCTCGTATTTCTTAGTTAATTAATATATATTTTAATTAACAAAGTTTAATTAAAAATTAATCCAATTAAAGTGTAGTCTTAGTTTGCTACACGGTTTTTCATCAATATTGCCTATGGCTACAGTTAACACGCTACTGAAAAAAAAAGAAAATAATGCTAATAATAATGTTCCAAGATGTAGCAGCTGAATGAGGTTGCCACCTGTGTGTGCATACGGAAACACAGCCTTTTGAGTGTTGTTTGCCTCTCACTTCATGTGCCCTTGAAATTCATCAGCCTTGTGCATCTGCTCACTGTCAACTAGCCATCCATTTTTCAAACATGCATTTGTGCTCAAGTTGTCTATTGGAATTTCTCCTTCTGTGTTATCGTACATACAATATATTACATATAGCACAAATACATATTTGCTATCCATTGTCTAACCCTTTAAGAAATATTTATAGCTAAACTTTCATAAACGTAATCTGCCATGTCATGACATCAGACATTTTTGTTAACATGACATAACAAGTATACCACTGGACACAAACTTTCATAACATGGATAATGTCATAGTCTGCCATGTCATGACAGTTTATGCCCAGTGATATACCTGTTACAGTGGGGCTAAAACGTATTTAGTCAGCCACTGATTGTGCAAGTTCTCCTACTTAGAAAGATGAGAGAGGTCTGTAATGTTCATCATAGGTACACTTCATCGATGAGAGACAAAAAGAGAAAAAAAATCCAGGAAATTACACTGCAGGATTTATAAAGAATTTAATTGTAAATTATGGAATAAAATAAGTATTTGGTCAATAACAAAAGTTCAACTCTATACTTTGTAACATAACCTTTGTTGGCAATGACAGAAATCAAACGTTTCCTGTAAGTCTTCACCAGGTTTGCACACGCTGTAGCTAATATTTTGGCCCATTCCTCCATGCAGATCTCCTCTAGAGCAGTGATGTTTTGGGTGTGTTGCTGGGCAACTCTGACTTTCAACTCCCTCCACAAATTTTCTATGGGACTGAGGTCTGAAGACTAGTTAGGCCAATCCAGGATCTTGAAATGCTTTTTACGGAGCCACTCCTTTCGTTGCCCGAGCGGTATGTTTGGGATCATTGTCATGCTGAAAGACCCAGCCATGTTCCATCGCCAATGCTCTCACTGATGGAAGGAGGTTTTGGCGTAAAGTCTCACAATACATATCCCCGTTCATTCTTCCCTTAACACGGATCTGCCGTCCTGTCCCGTCCCCAAAGGACGGCGTTTCCATCCCCATGCTTCACAGTAGGTGTGGTGTTCTTGGGATGCAACTCAGCAATCTTCTTCCTCCAAACATGTTGAGTTTTTACCAAAAAGTTCTATTTTGGTTTCATCTGACCACATGATATTTTCCCAATCCTCTTCTGGATCATCTATATGCTCTCTGGCAAACTTCAGACAGACCTGGACATCTACTGGCTTAAGAAGTGGCACTGCAGGATCCTTCTTGGCGTAGTGTGTTACTGATGTTAGCCTTGTTACTTTGGTCCCAGCTCTCTGCAGGTCATTCATCAGGTCCCTCCGTGTAGTTCTGGGATTTTTTCTGACAATTCAGTATCATTGTGACCCCCACGCGATGAGATCTTGCGTGAGGCCCCAGATCGAGGGACATTATCAATGGTCTTGTATGTCTTACAGTTGCTCCTACAATTGATTTATTCATACCAACCTGCTTGCCTATTGTTGATTCACTCTTCCAAGCCTGGTACACATCTACAATTTTCTTCCTGGTGTCCTTCGACAGCTCCTTGATCTTGGACATTGTTGAGTTTGGAGTCTGACTGTTTGAGGCTGTGAACAGGTGTCTTTTATACAGATAAAGAGGTCAAACAGATGCTATTAATACAGGTAACAAGTAGAGGACAGAATAGCTTCTTAAAGAAGAAGTTACATGTCTGCCAGAACAACAATCAACAACAAGTGGGACACAATCGTGAAGTGGAACGAAATTTATTGGATATTTTAAACTTTTTTTAGAAATAAAAAAACTGAAAAGTGGGGAGTGCAAAATTATTCGGCCCCCTTGCGTTAATACTTTGTAGCGGCACCTTTTTGCTGCAATTACAGCTGCAAGTCGCTTGGGGTATGTCTCTATCAGTTTTGCACATCCAGAGAATGAAATTTTTGCCCATTCTTTCTTGCAAAACAGCTCGAGCTCAGTGAGGTTGGATGGAGAGCGTTTGTGAACAGCAGTTTTCAGCTCTTTCCACAGATTCTTGATTGGATTCAGGTCTGGACTTTGACTTGGCCATTCTAACACCTGGATATGTTTATTCGTGAACCATTCCATTGTAGATTTTGCTTTATGTTTTGGATCATTGTCTTGTTGGAAGATAAATCTTCGTCCCAGTCTCAGGGTCTTTTGCAGACTCCAACAGGTTTTCTTCCAAAATGGTCCTGTATTTGGCTCCATCCATCTTTCCATCAATTTTAACCCATCTTCCCTGTCCCCTGCAGGCCCAAAACCATGATGCTGCCACCACCATGTTTGACAGTTGGGGATGATGCGTTCAGGGTGATGAGCTGTGTTGCTTTTACGTCAAACATAACGTTTTTGCATTGTGGCCAAAAAGTTTGTCTGACCAGAGCACCTTCTTCGACATGTTTGGTTGTGTCTCCCAGGTGGCTTGTGGCAAATTTTTAAGATATCTTTGAGAAATGGCTTTCTTCTTGCCACTCTTCCATAAAGGCCAGATTGTGCAGTGTACAAACTGATTGTTGTCCTATGGACAGAGTCTCCCACCTCAGCTGTAGATCTCTGCAGTTTCATCCAGAGTGATCATTGGCTGTATCTCTGATCAGTCTTCTCCTTGTGTGAGCTGAAAAGTTTAGAGGGACGGCCGGGTCTTGGTAGATTTGCCAGTGGTCTGATACTCATTCCATTTCAATATGATCGCTTGCACAGTGCTCCTTTCCCTGAGATGTTTAAAGCTTGGGAAATTTTTTTTTGTATCCAAATCCGGCTTTAAAAACCTCTCCACAAACACTATCTCGGACCTGCTGGTTGTGTTTTCCTTGATCTCATGATGCTCTCTGCGCTTTTTAAAACAAAAACAGAACTCTCTGAGACTATCACAAAGCAATGTGCATTTATACCTAGATTTGATTACACACAAAGTGGATTCTATTTATCATCATCAGTCATTTAGGTCAACATTGGATCATTCAGAGATCCTCACTGAACTTCTGGAGTGAGTTTGCTTCACTGAAAGTAAAGGGGTCGAATAATTTTGCACGCCCCACTTTTCAGTTTTTTATTTCTAAAAAAAAGTTTAAAATATCCAATAAATTTTGTTCCACTTCACGATTGTGTCCCACATGTTGTTGATTCTTCACAAAAAATTACAATCTCATATCTTTATGTTTGAAGCCTGAAATGTGGCAAAAGGTTGAAAAGTTCAAGGGGGCCGAATACTTTTGCAAGGCACTGTATATATATATATATATATATATATATATATATATATATACATACTCATGTCACTGATGTCACTGATTCCTCGTGTATTTTCATATCTATTTGGTCAATGTTTTAGTATAGTGACCGTTCTATACGTAACATGGTCCAGTTGTGCTATACTAATGGTTATGATTAGAAATAACAGCTGTTTTATCCATACATATCGATTTGAATACTTTTTAATACTCAGGTTTAATACTTGTTCATACTTATAAAAGAACAGAAATGAAGTTGTTATTTAGAATGTACTGATTCCTACATCTTGTATCGATCATATTATTATTTGTTTAAGGCCAGGACTTTGACTTGGCCATTCCAAAACACTAACTTTATTCTTCTTTAACCATTTTTTCATAGGAGAACAACTTGTGTGGTTAGGGTTGTTGTCTCACTGCATGACCCACCTTCTCTTGAGATTCAATTCATGGACAGATGTCCTGACATTTTCCTTCTGATATAATTCAGAATTCATTGTTCCATCAATGATGGCAACCACCACTACCATGTTTCACAGATGAGATAAGGTTTTTATGCTGGACTACAGTGTTTTCCTTTCTCTAAACATAATGCTTTTCTTTTAAACCAAAAAGTTCTATTTTGGTCTCATCTGCCCACAAAACATTATTCCAGTAGTCTTCTGGATTGTCCACATAATCTTTAGCAAACTGCAGATGAGCAGCAATGGAGAGCAGTGGCTTTCTCCTTGCAACCCTGCCTTGCACACCATTGTTGTTCAGTGTTCTTCTGACGGTGGACTCATGAACATTAACATTAGCCAATGTGAGAGAGGCCTTCAGTTGCTTAGAAGTTACCCTGGGGTCCTTTGAGACCTCGCCAACTATTACACGCCTTGTTCTTGGAGTGATCGTTGTTGGTCGACCACTCCTGGGGAGAGTAAGAATGGTCTTAAAGTTCCTCCATTTGTGCACAATCTGTCAGACTGTTGATTGGTGGAGTCCAAACTCTTTAGAAATGGTTTTAGAACCTTTTCCAGCCTGATGAACATCAACAACTCTTTTTCTGAGGTCCTCAGAAATCTCCTTTGTTCGTGCCATGATACACTTCCACAAAGGTGTTGTTAAGAACAGACTTTGGTAGATCCCTGTTCTTTAAATAAAACAGGGTGCCCACTCACACCTGATTGTCATCCCATTGATTGAAATCACCTGACTCCAATTTCACCATCAAATTAATTGCTAATCCCAGAGGTTCACATACTTTTGCCACTCACCAATATGCAATATTGGATGATTTTCCTCAATAAATTAATGACCAAGTATAACATTTTCATCTCATTTGTTTAACTTGGTTCTCTTTATCTACTTTTAGGACTTGTGTGAAAATCTGATGATGCTTTAGGTCTTATTTATGCAGAAATATAGAAAATTCTAAAGGGTTCACAAACTTTCAAGCACCACTGTATTTTATTTGTGTTCACAAATTACAAAGGCAATGAGTCCTTAGATCATCACAACAATTAAAAAAAAAATAATAAGATGCAACATGCTTTATATTTAAAATCAAAGGCTGTGGGAGTTGTTCTCGAGCTACTAAGTTCTTTGAAAACAACTTTTTGGCAACGTTCTTGAACTTGAAACATCTGTTTTCCTTTTATTTCAAGGTTACCATACAACCCACAGTCATGACAAATGACTAGGAACTTACTGCAGGCCAAGAAAAGGTCACACATTTTAATATTCCATTGAACCACCTTTAGCTTTGATTATAGCACTGATTACTGCATTAATGTTTCCCCAAGATCTTGTATAGATGATGGGAGATTTGGACCACTGTGCAAAGTCTTCTCCAGCACATCCCAAAGATTCTCTATGTATATTAGTTCTGGACTCTGGCCAGTGCATGTGTGAAAATGATGTCTCATGCTCCCTGAACCACTCTTTCACAGTTTGAGCCTGATGAATCCTGGCATTGTCATCTTGGAATATGCCTGTTCCCTCAGGGAAGAAAAAAATCCATTGATTGAATAACCTGGTGGTTCAGTATATTAAGGTAGTCAGCTGACCTCATTCTTTGGGCTCATAACATTGTTGAACCTAGACCTGAAAAACTGCAGCAACCTCAAATCCATAGCACTGCCCCCACATTTTTTTACAGTAGGCACTAGGCATGATGGGTGCATCACTTCAGTAGTCTCTCTTTTTACCCTAATGTGCCCATGACATGAAACAGGATAAATCTGGACTCAACAGACCACATAACCTTCTTCCATTGCTCCAGAGTCCAATCTTTATGCTCCCTAGCAAATTGAAGCCGTTTTTCTGATTAGCCTCACTGACAAGTAGTTTTCGTAAGGCTACACAGCTTTTAATTCCCAATCCCTTGAATTCCCTATGCATTGTGCATGCGGAAATGCTATTACTTTCACCATTAAACATATCCCTGTGTTCTACTGTTGTTTCTCTATGATTTGATTTCACTAAACGTTTAAGTGATTGCCAATCACGATTTTTTTCCCGATCACATTCCATCCTCAAAAGTGATGTTTCCCCACTTTTTAATAATGCATTGGACAGTTCTTAACCCAATGTTAGTTCTTTTAGCAATCTCCTTAGATGTTTTCTCTGCTTTATGCATGCAAATAATTTGACCCTTCTGAAACAGATTAACATCTTTTGCACAAACACAGGATGTGTCTTTCGACATGGTTGTTTAACAAATGAGTAGCTACTCACTGAATCAGTTAGGGTTATTTAACTTGTTGCCAGCTGAAACATAATCACCAATGCAGTAATTATCCGATATAAGGCTCTTACCTGTTTGCGTAGTTAAATCCAGGTGATGTCCCTTTTTTTGGTCAGGCAGTGTATATCACGTGACAATAGAAAAACATCTGTTGTTCAATATTATGCTCTGTTGTCTATTTCTTTGTGCCACAAAACAAGCTATACGGTAGGCATTTTATTGTTTGGGTGACATGTTGATACAGTCAAACATGAAGGATATTGAATGCAATGCAGAACAGGGTAATTTCAAACAGGACAGACCAGCAAGCACAAGACGAGGAGCTTGTACCTAAAAGAAGAGCTGTTCTGCATGGACTTGGCTTTGGTATAAAAAGTCTGACATGGATCATAAACATGTATTTTGCAAGCTATGCCACAGATCAGTTCCCATGATGGACTCAAACACAACTAACCTCTTTATCACCATCACAAAAATCATGTGTTAGAGTTTCACTAATCGATCATCCATAACCAGTGGTCAGATCAGTCTCATATAACCGATTCTGTCACATTTAACTTCTGCAGGGCATGAAGCTGACAGTGGCACAAACACAGAGCGCTTGTATTAACTTTAATTCAGAATTCAATTCACATGTGTAGCCTACCGGTTTGTTTATAAGACCACTGCTGATGCATATTCATGATGAGGACGTATAGTGGGCCAGAAAAGTATTCAGTCAGCCACTGGTTGTGCAAGTTCTCCTACTTAGAAAGATGAGAGAGGTCTGTAATTTTCATCAGAGGTACACTTCAACTATGAGAGACAAAATAAGAAAAGAAATCCAGGAAATCACATTGTACGATTATTAAAGAATGTAATTGTAAATCATAGTGGAAAATACATATTTTGTCAATAACAAAAGTTAATCTCAATACTTTGTAACATAAC
The DNA here is from genome assembly GCA_025084515.1 of Ancistrus triradiatus. Lineage (NCBI taxonomy): Eukaryota > Metazoa > Chordata > Actinopteri > Siluriformes > Loricariidae > Ancistrus > Ancistrus triradiatus. The sequence continues at coordinate 8,393 of JAJAGP010007110.1, read as the reverse complement.
CTTTGTTGGCAATGACAGAGGTCAAACGTTTCCTGTAAGTCTTCACCAGGTTTGCACACACTGTATGTGTGGACTTTGGACTCCCTCCACAAATTTTCTATGGGGTTGAGGTCTGGAGACTGGCTAGGCCACTCCAGGACCTTGAAATGCTTTTTACGGACCCACTCCTTTGTTGCCCGAGCGGTGTGTTTGAGATCATTGTCATGCTGGAAGACCCAGCCACATTCCATCTTCAATGCTCTCACTGATGGAATAAGGCTTTGGCTTAGTATCTCACAATACATGACTCTGTTCATTCTTCCCTTAACACGGATCAGTCGCCCTGTCCCCTTTGTGGAAAAACAGCCCCAAAGCATGATGTTTCCACCCCCATGCTTCACAGTAGGTATGGTGTTCTGGGGATGCAACTCAGCATTCTTCTTCCTCCAAACACAACAAGTTGAGTTTTAAAAAAAAGTTCTATTTTGTTTCATCTGGCCACATGATATTCTCCCAATCCTCTTCTGGATCATCCATATGCTCTTTGGTAAGCTTCAGACGAGCCTCTACATGTACTGGCTTATGCAGGGGGACACGACTGCCACTGCAGTGTCCCTCTCGCTGTAATGTGTTACTGATGGTAGCCTTTGTTACTTTGGTCCCAGCTCTCTGCAGGTCATTCATCAGGTCCCTCTGTGTAGTTCTGGGATTTTTGCTCACCGTTCTCATGATCATTTTGACCTTACGGGATGAGATCTTGCGTGGGGCCTCAGATCGAGGGAGATTATCAGTGGTTTTGTATGTCTTCCATTTTCTTACAATTGCTCCCACAGTTGATTTATTCACACCAACCTGCTTGCCTATTGTAGTTTCACTCTTCCTGGCTTGGTGCAGGTCTACAATTTTTTTTCCTGGTGTCCTTCGACAGCTCTTCGGTCTTGGCCACAGTTGAGTTTGGAGTCTGACTGTTTGAGGCTGTTTACAGATAACGAGGTCAAACAGGTGCCATTAATACCGGTAACGAGTGGAGGACAGAAGAGCTTCTTAAAGAAGAAGTCACAGGTCTGTGAGAGCCAGAAATCTTGCTTGTTTGTATATGACCAAATACTTTTTTTCCACCATGATTTACAATTAAATTATTTAAAAATCCTACAATGTGGTTTCCTGTTGTTTTTTTTCTCTCATTTTGTCTCTCATATTTGAAGTATACCTATGATGAAAATTACAGACCTCTCTCATCTTTCTAAGTAGGAGAAGTTCAGTGGCTGACTAAATACTTTTTTGACCCACTGTATTAGATTTCAGTTGTGTTTTGAGTGCTACTTAGTCAACTAAATATTCTCTCTTTATATATTTTGGACACAGCCATGTTTTTTGGCATGGAGGCTCTTCAGAGCTGTTTGAAATACATGCACAGCAAAAATAAACCATTTAGGAACAACTCTGTAAACTTTCAAAATGTAATAAGATGTATAAAACAGCATAACCCTATTGAATATGTGGAATTTGACAAAATTAAGAAAGGCAAAGAGGTTAAAACTAAAGCAGACTCAGACATATCTTTCTTTAGCAATGACGAAGTTTCTATGAAAAGAACAGTTGATCAAAAATGTTTCTGTATACTATCATTTATAATTGTTAGCCAGAAAGCCAGAAAATCGGAATTGTTCGGTCATATGTTAACAAAATGAAAATTGGAATCAGCCAATCGGTGCATTTGTACTAAACATATATCAGTTACTATTTTATAATTTGGTATACAGTGGGGCAAAAAAGTATTTATTCAGCCACAGATTGTGCAAGTGTCACGCTCCACGGCGGCACGCACCACTCCCGCTATGTCAGGAAGCCCCACGGCGATTGGATTAACAATTGCATTCAGCTGTGGGGCTTCCAATATAAGCGCATCCGTGAGAGACTCTTACCGCGGATTATCGTTTGTACTCTGTGTCCATACGCGCCGCACCGTTCGGCGCCACGTCCCTACGCGCCACGCTGCTCGTTGCCGCGTCCCTACGCGCCACACTGCTCGCCGCCGCATCCCTACGTGCCACACTGCTCGTCGCCGCGTCCCTACGCGCCGTGTTATCCAGGTCAGCATTAAGGTATTGTTTGTTCTGTTCTCTTCCGTGTTTTGTTTAGTTTCCACCCGTTTTGCATCATCGCTGTTTGTTTTGCACCTGTTCTCGGCCTCGGCTTAGTTTCTGTTTACACCCGTATTCGGCCCTTGCCTTTTCTGTTTGCTGTGTTGCCTTTTGTTGAATAAATCCCCCCTTTTTTCCCTACCTGCGTTTGTCTCCTTGTTCCTCTCGCCTCCCGGCGCTACAGTATAATCCGCCGATGGAGACGGCAGGTGTCCCCGATTTTTCCTTCCTCCCCGGCCGTTTCAACGGCGACCCAGCCCGTTGCCGACCTTTTATTGATAATTGTTTTCGTTATTTCGGTTTATACCCCATGGAGACCGAGTATGCTAGGGTATTTTTTGTTTTTCTTCACCTTACGGGTGAAGCCCTTACCTGGGCCACTCAGTTATGGCCGATGCTTCGGACTGGAACCGTGCGGCAGCTTTTCGAGAAGCTGAGCTTTTGTTTTGGCTCCCCATGGGGATTCCCTAACACCAAAACCGCGGGTTCTAGTGTTTTCAAACACACTCGCCCTGTCCGGTCGGCTTTGGCTGGTCATGTGCTGGATCCCCAGCTCGACACCAGCCGGACCAGTTTGACCAAGCGTCGGCAAGCGCGGGTAACGCCCGGCAGTTCGGTTCCTGACCGCCCTAATTTCGTGTCCGTGTCCCTAGTCGACCCTCTAGTCATTCATACTCGTGACCCAGACCATACCGAGTCTGTGGTCGAGCCCGTTGCACCTTTTGACCCCGCGTCTGAGCCGGAGGGCTCCACGCTTGGGGATTATGTGCACCGGTCGTTGCCGCCGACCCCTGCACATCGTTCGAGACCGATTTCTGCAGCACGCGCTTTCGTGAAACAGGCAGTTATGTCACTCCCACTCGTGCCCGCTCCTACACCGCGGGCAGTTGTACCTAGAACATCCATGCCAGTACTTGCTCTGAGGCTGTCTGTTTCAGGACCCATGTCTGCTCCAAGAGCAGCAGTACCAGTGCCAGTAACAAGAGTGAAGGTTCCCGTGGCCGTGCCGAGGTCAGCAGATCCAGTGGCTGCATCCAAGGCGTCTGCAGTTCCTATGGCTGCCCCCAGGGCGTCTGCAGTTCCAGTGGCTGCCCCCAGGACGTCGGCAGCCCCACTGGTTGCATCCAGGTTGACAGAGGCCTTTCTAAGAGCCGCATCCTCGACAGAGGCCTTCCCTGAGGCCGCATCCTCGACAGAGACCCTTCCAGAGACTGTCACCTCTGGGGATCTCCAGCAGCTCGTCCACGACTCTGCTCTCAAGCATCACGTTGCCGTCGACTCTGCTCTCAAGCATCAAGTCGTCCACGACTCTGCTCTCAAGCATCACGTCATCGTCGACTCTGCTCTCAAGCATCACGTCGTCCACGACTCTGCTCGTCTGTAGCTGTTCAAGCATAGCCGCCTCGTCAGGTGTCAAGCATCGCCGCCTCATCTTGCTGTCAAGCCATCGCCGCTTCGTCTCTGCTGTCAAGCATCGTCGCCTCGCCTCTGCTGTCAACGCATCGCCTCGTCGACTTGACTGTCAAGCCATCGCATCGTGACTCTGCTCTCAAGCATCGTCCTCACGACGAAGCTTGAGCCACACATCGTAGACTCAGTTCTGCAGCACGCCTTGTCGACTCAGTCATCTGCAGCATCCGTCGTGACTTGCTTTTCTCAAGCACTTCGCCTATGTCGGACTCAAGATCTGTCGAGTCCAGCGCATCGTCGACGCTCGAGCTTCTGCAGACCACCGGCTGACTCCGTTCGGACTCAGCCCCCTTGCAGCACTCTCAACCCGTCGTCGAACTCAGCTAACCTGAAGGCATTACCGTCGTCGACTCAAGCCTCTGCAGCATTATCCCCCGTCGTCGACTTACCAACTCTGCCCACGCGTCGCTCTCGTTCTGGCCTCTTGCTCTTCAAGCGTGGCCTCGTTCGGAATTGCTCTCAAGAGTGGCAGGTCGCACCACTGCTCCTTCAGCCCGCCTTGTCGACTCAGCTCTGCAGCCATCACGTCGTCGACTCCGCTCTCGCAGCATCGCCTCGTGACTCTGTCTCCAGGCGTCGTCTCTCGCCTCTGCTATTAAACGCGTCGTCTCGTCGCGTCTGCTCTCAGCAGCACTTTTTTTTTTTTTTTTTTTTTTTCTATGTGACCCTTCCCCTGTGACTCCATCGCCTACCATAGCGTCGTTCCGCGACTTCTGCTCTCAGCGTGCTTCATTCCTTGTCACTCTGCTCTAAGCGTCGCCTGTAGATTGCTCTTCAGCGTCGCGCGTCGACCCTGCTCTCAAGCATGACTTCGTCGAATTCTCAGCCCCTATGGCAGCCCCGCCTCATCCCGATCAGTGCAGCTGTTCACCGTCGCGACCTCCCATGCTCCTAAGCATCGCCCTCGTCAGACTCGGCTCTCAAGCGTCGCTCGTCGACGATGCTCTCAAGCGTCGCCTTCGTCGACCTCTGCTGTCAAGATCGACTCGCCTCTTCGACCTGCTCTCAGCATCGCCTCGTTGACTCATGCTCTGCTCAGCCCACGCCTCGTTGACTCAGCTCTGACAGCATCACGTCGTCCGACGCAGCTCTGCAGCATCGCCTGCGACTCCTGCTCTCAAGCGTAGCCTCGTCGACCGCTGATCTTGAAGCGTAGCCCTAGTCGACCCGGCATTCAAGCCTCGCCTCATCGACCCTGCTTCAAGCATCGACGCGCGACTCAGCTCCTCTGCAGCCACGCCTCATCGACTCAGCCCTACTCCCCTTGCGAAAGCCACACAGCTGAATCTGCTTGAACTGCCCCCTCCCCAATTGTTAATCCAACGACGGTGGGGGGCTTCCTGATAGGTCCGAGACATAGGGGAGTGGTGCATGCCGCCGTGGAGCGTGACACTGCACCAATTTGTGGTGAATAATACTTTTTACGCTGAGAGCAGAGTCGACGAATGGCGACATTGAGGGCAGGTCGACGAGGTCGCCGCTTAGCGCCGTGCAAGTCGAGAGGGCAATGCGGCTAAGATGACGTGACCCTCGAGTGAGTCGACGACGTGAGCTGCAGAGCTGAGGCGACGACATGATGCTGCCAGAGCTTGAAGTCGACGAAGTGCTGGCTGCACAGAGCTGCGTCGACGATGCGTGGCGGCGGCAGGCAGAGTCGACGAGGCGGCGACGCCTTGAGAGCAGACGTGCTCTCACCGTAGCCTCGTCCGACCCTTCTCTCAAGCATCGCCTCGTCGATCAGCTATGCCCGCCACGCATCGCATCGGACTCCTGCTCTCAAGCATTCAAGTCGTCGGACTCTGCTCTCAAAGCGTCGCCTTCGTTGACTGTTGCTATAAGCGTCGCCTAGTCGACGCTGCTCTTACAGCTTCGCCTCGTAGACCCTGCTCTCAAGCGGCGACCCGTCGACATAAGGGCTGCAGCACGCCCCTCGTTTCGACTCGGAATCTGCAGCATACGTCGTACGAATCAGCCTGCAAGCATCGCCTCCGTGTACTCTGCTCTCAAGGTCGCATCGTCGACGCTTGCTCTCAAGTGTGCCTCATCGACCTGCTCTCAAGGTCCTCGCCTTCGTCGAACTGCTCTCAAGCATCGCCTCGTCGACTCAGCTCTGCAGCACGCCCTATGTCGACTCAGTCTGCAGCACCACACCGTCGACTCCAGTCTGCGATCACGTTGTCGAATCAGCTCTGCAGCATCGCCTGCGAATCTATGCTCTCGAGCATTGCCTCGTCGACTCTGCTCTCAGATCGCCTCGTCGGACCCCGCTTTCAAGAAATCGAATCGTCGACTCAGCTCTGCAGCCACGCCTCGGGCCTCAGCTCTGCAGCAGTCACGTCGTCACTCAGATCTGCAGATACGTCGTCGACTCAGCATCAGCAGCTTGCCTCTGCTCGACTCTGCTCCTTTCAAGCATCGCCTGTCGACTCTCAGCTCTTGCAGCCACGCCTCAGTGACTCAGCTTCATCTGAGTTATCGCCTCGTCGACTCTGCTCAGCAAGGCATCGCCTCGTAAACTCTGCTCTCAAGGCAGCCTCGTTGACCTGCATTTCAAGCATCGCCTGTAGGACTTGCTATCAAGATCGCCTCGTCGACTCTGCTATAGAGCATCGCCTCGTCGGACTCTGCCTCTCAAGCATCGCCTCGTCGACCCTGCTCTCAAGCATCGCCTCGTCGACTCTGCTCTCAAACATCGCCTCGTCGACTCTGCTCTCAAGCATCGCCTCATCGACCCTGCTCTCAAGCATCGCCTCGTCGACTCAGCTCTTCAGCCACGCCTCATCGACTCAGTTCTGCAGCATCGCCTCGTCGACTATGCTCTCAAGCATCGCCTTGTCGACGCTGCTCTGCAGCCACGCCTCGTCGACTCAGCTCTGCAGCCACGCCTCGTCGACTCAGCTCTGCAGCATCGCCTCGTCGACTCTGCTCTCAAGCGTCGCCTCGTCGACTCTGCTCTCAAGCGTCGCCTCGTCGACTCTGCTCTCAAGCGTAAAAAAGTATTTATTCAGCCACAGATTGTGCAAGTGTCACGCTCCACGGCAGCATGCACCACTCCCGCTATGTCTCGGACCTATCAGGAAGCCCCAGGGTGATTGGATTAACAATTGCATTCAGCTGTGGGGCTTCCAATATAAGCGCATCCGTGAGAGACTCTTACCGCGGATTATCAATTGTACTCTGTGTCCATACGCCGCACCGCTCGGCGCCAAGTCCCTACGCGCCATACTGCTCGCCGCCGCGTCCCTACGTGCCACACTGCTCGGCGCCGCGTCCCACGCGCCTCACTCGTCCGTGTTATCCAGGTCAGCATTAAGGTATTGTTTGTTCTGTTCTCTTCCGTGTTTTGTTTAGTTTCCACCTGTTTTGCGTCATCGCTGTGGGTTTTGTTTCCCTACCTGTTTTCGTGTTTGTTTTGCACCTGTTCTCGGCCTCGGCTTAGTTTCTGTTTACACCCGTATTCGGCCCTTGCCTTTTCTGTTCGCTGTGTTGCCTTTTGTTGAATAAATCCCCCCTTTTTCCCTACCTGCGTTCGTCTCCTTGTTCCTCTCGCCTCCCGGCGCTACAGTATAATCCGCCGATGGAGACGGCAGGTGTCCCCGATTTTTCCTTCCTCCCCGGCCATTTCAACGGCGACCCAGCCTATTGCCGACCTTTTATTGATAATTGTTTTCGTTATTTCGGTTTATACCCCATGGAGACCGAGTATGCTAGGGTATTTTTTGTTTTTCTTCACCTTACGGGTGAAGCCCTTACCTGGGTCACTCAGTTATGGCCGATGCTTCGGACTGGAACCGTGCGGCAGCTTTTCGAGAAGCTGAGCTTTTGTTTTGGCTCCCCATGGGGATTCCCTGACACCAAAACCGTGGGTTCTAGTGTTTTCAAACACACTTGCCCTGTCCGGTCGGCTTTGGCTGGTCATGTGCTGGATCCCCAGCTCGCCACCAGCCGGACCAGTTTGACCAAGCGTCGGCAAGCGCGGGTAACGCCCGGCAGTTCGGTTCCTGACCACCCTAATTTCGTGTCCGTGTCCCTAGTCGACCCTCTAGTCGTTCATACTCGTGACCCAGACCATACCGAGTCTGTGGTCGAGCCCGTTGCACCTTTTGACCCCGCGTCTGAGCCGGAGGGCTCCACGCTTGGGGATTATGTGCACCGGTCGTTGCCGCCGACCCCTGCACCTCGTTCGAGACCGATTCCTGCAGCACGCGCTTTCGTGAAACAGGCAGTTATGTCACTCCCACTCGTGCCCGCTCCTACACCGCGGGCAGTTGTACCTAGAACATCCATGCCAGTACTTGCTCTGAGGCTGTCTGTTTCAGGACCCGTGTCTGCTCCAAGAGCAGCAGTACCAGTGCCAGTAACAAGAGTGAGGGTTCCCGTGGCCGTGCCGAGGTCAGCAGATCCAGTGGCTGCATCCAAGGCGTCTGCAGTTCCTTTGGCTGCCCCCAGGGCGTCTGCAGTTCCAGTGGCTGCCCCCAGGACGTCGGCAGCCCCACTGGTTGCATCCAGGTTGACAGAGGCCTTTCTAAGAGCCGCATCCTCGACAGAGGCCTTCCCTGAGGCCGCATCCTCGACAGAGACCCTTCCAGAGACTGTCACCTCTGGGGATCTCCAGCAGCTCGTCCACGACTCTGCTCTCAAGCATCAAGTCGTCCACGACTCTGCTCTCAAGCATCACGTCATCGTCGACTCTGCTCTCAAGCATCACGTCGTCCACGACTCTGCTCTCAAGCATCACGTCGTCCACGACTCTGCTGTCAAGCATCGTCACCTCGTCTGTGCTGTCAAGCATCGCCGCCT
>JAJAGP010007109.1:0-15781 GCA_025084515.1 Ancistrus triradiatus | reverse complement strand
GTTCAGATGGTTTGATGAACATGAAAGTGAAGTTGAACATCTCCCATGGCCTGCACAGTCACCAGTTTATTAGTAAATAGTAAATATTATTGAGCCACTTTGGGGTGTTTTGGAGAAGCGAGTCAGGAAACGTTTTCCTCCACCAGCATCACGTAGTGACCTGGCCACTATCCTGCAAGAAGAATGGCTTAAAATCCCTGTGCAGGACTTGTATATGTCATTTCCAAGACGAAATGACGCTGTATTGGCCGCAAAAGGAGGCCCTACACCATACTAATAAATTATTGTGGTCTAACATGACAGGTGTTTCAGTTTCATTGTCTAACCCCTCTATATATGTGTGTGTGTGTGTGTGTGTGTGTGTGCGTGTGTGTGTGTTCTTTAATCCTCTGAGGATTTATGTATATGCTGAGTGTCACTACAGTCACTGTGGCTGCCTGACTCCCAGCTGGCGCAGTAATAAACTGCAGAGTGAGTTTTCTTCAGTTTGTTGATCTTTAGACTGTAAACATCTCCTAATTTGTCTGCTCCAAAGTCTTTTGCATCGGGGTGCTCTGAATCAGGAACAAGCCTACCCTGGTTGTCAGTGTACAGGATCCGTGTTAGAGGTCCATCTTCTTTCTGTTGGTACCAGTGGACATAAGTGGTGGCTAACTCAGTCACTCTGCAGGTGATAAACACACTTTTGCCCTCATTCCTTGTGAGAGAGAGAACCGTTTGCTCCAATTTTACTCCCAGTACACCTACAACAAACAAAATCAAACTGTAAATCCATCATTTTGGATTTTTTTTAATATAATACTTTCATACGATACTTACCTGTTGCCAAAGAGATTAGAACAGCACATATGGAAATAAACATTTTGATCTGAATGTAAAGTGTTACAGCGTGGTTTCATGAATGCTGAATTTGAGAATTTGTCTTACACCTATAAAAATGATGTCATTTCCTGGGGTGGCACCTTAGTAGCTAGTATAGTGGGTATACAGAGTTTATTATATTTTTAATATTATATCATGTGGGGACCAAAAACCTGATAACACTAGTGAAAATGTTTCTATTTTGTAATATAACGCATTCCATTACAAATCAAAGTGAATTTTTTTGGTAAATTTCAGAATTTATTAGTCTTTCATGTGTTCCCCAAATGCTGTAATGTAGGATCCGTAAATCCTGAAAGTCCATTATACAAATATCACTGTTCATTATAGAGAAGTTCATATGATTATACCCACAAACGTCCTGGAGCTGAAACTAGACTTTACAGACGAATGGGCTAAAATTCCTCTAAGTCCATGTGTACATATCGGTCTCATTTCCTCCAAGATAATGAAGTGAAGACAGAGAACAACAACAGATGGTTAGAGATACCCAAATAAAATGAGAGAGCATGTGCAAATTAGTGGAGAGAAGACAATGAAGAAGAGGTAGTAGTAAATAAAATACACCATACAAATAAGGTCAGAAGGGCAACAAACTGGGAGAGACACAAGAACAGCTCTGTAGAGGATGGAGAGCAACAGGTGACAGCAACATTAGATAAACCTTAATAAACAGAACTGAAATATACAGTACTGAATGAAACTGCATATTTGGCCATGTGTGTCTATGACGAGGGTTTATTTGTAATGTATAACAAAACAGAGATGAGGGTAGAAGACACTGACTAAAGGAGAGCAGAATGTGGGGAGACTAGTGATACACATTTCAGGGAGGATGGTGGAGAGAGGGAAAGAGTGAACGTTTCAGTAAACTATGTATGTGTGAGTGCTTTTTACTTTTTTGCTGATGCTGAATGCCACTAATCATTCAGTGTTATATACTGAAGGCGTGACCTAAAGGAACAATGATTAAGTATGAACATTCAGTTAATTATACAGCATTTAGACCTAAAGGTCATAAAGTCATAACGCTAACACTGATTCACACTGTGTGCCCCTGAATCATTTTAAGGTTATACATTCTTGCTGTGCGGTGCTTTGCTTTGCTTTGCTGCGTCCTAGTTTTTGTCTCAAATAGAATGAAAGATGTGTTTAGCAGACCTACAGAAGAGGTCTGGGCTAAGCCCCAATGTGTGTAGATCCTGTCTTGGCATGTCATTCTCACAAACAGGAATGAATTCATTGCAGGATTTACTTCATTTTACATACTTTCCTTTTATTAGCTGTACAATTACATGCAAAATTGTGCTATCTGGTGTTTCTGGAATATTAATGAATGTTACGAAGCAAAAAGCAATATGAAGTTTGTTTCTCTCATACATCTAAAGTTTTGTGTGAAAGTCCTGTACCCACAAATAAGATTCACACACATGCTGCAGCAGGTAATAACTTATCAGTTCAGCAAAGCTGTGGTGAAACTGCTGCATGTATGTTATTTCCAGTAAACACACTCAGCTGCAGTGCATGAAAAACCCACCACACTTTCCATCCTAATCATAATCAAAGGTTTAATCTAAGTTCGTTTTAAAACACATAATAAAGAATATACTTTTAAGTAGTTTTATAAATTTCATGCATGTAGGAAGATCTTGATGCAGAGAACAGACACGTTCCACAAAGCAAGCTATGCAATACAGTGATGCTTGAAAGTTTATGAACCCTTTAGAATTTCTATATTTCTGCATAAATATGACCTAAAACATCATCAGACTTTCACACAAGTCCTAAAAGTAGATAAAAAGCACCCAGTTAAACAAATTACACAAAAATATTATACTTGTACATTTATTTATTGAGGAAAATGATCCAACATTACATATTAGTGAATGGCAAAAGTATGTGAACCTTTGCTTTCAGTATCTGGTGTGACCCCCTGTGCAGAAATAACTGCAAATAAACGTTTCCTGTAACTGTTGATCAGTCCTGCACACCGGCTTGGAGGAATTTTAGCCCATTCCTCCGTACAGAACAGCTTCAGCTCTGGGATGTTGGTGGGTTTCGTCACATTAACTGCTCACTTCAGGTCCTTCCACAACATTTGTATTGGATTAAGGTCAGGACCTTGACTTGGCCATTCCAAAACATTACTTTTATCCTTCTTTAACCATTCTTTGGTAGAACGACTTGTGTGCTTAGGGTCGTTGTCTTGCTGCATGACCCACCTTCTCTTGAGATTCAGTTCATGGACAGATGTCCTGACATTTTCCTTTAGAATTTTCTGATATAATTCAGAATTCATTGTTCCATCAATGATGGTAATCTGACCTGGCCCAGATGCAGCAAAACAGGCCCAAACCATGATACTACCACCACCATGTTTCACAGACGGGATAAGGTCCTTATGCTGGAATGCAGTGTTTTCCTTTCTCCAAGTACGGTACTAAGAGACACGACATGCTTGGAAGCAATGTTAACCTGATCAGGTACGACACTACGAGGTGCAACAAATTCAGATACCGAACGTAGTTGTGTTTCCGATTCAGGTACGGGGTTAGGTTGCGTGACGGGTTCAGTTACAGAGTCAAGTGGCATAGTGGGCCTCTGTACTGGGTTACCGTCCTCAGATACAGAGCTAACGAATTCAGATACGGAGCAAACACACTCCACTACAGAGGGCGTGGCTCGCTCAGATACGGACCTATACGAAGCTAACAATTCAGACATGGAACCAACAAACCTTATGAACGCTAGCTGAATCGCTTTGGCTTCGGACATTTTTATTGGTTATATTTTGTTAATTGCTGCCGCGCATGGCTGGGAAGTTTGCATATACGCTCTTTGTTTCCCCAGTCGTGTCGGGGAGGCATTACATCGCGTCAGCAAACATTACGGCTGCGTTTTCTCATTTCATGCCAAGCCTTGATCTTTGGCTAAGCTAAGCTATGCACTTCGTAACACACACGCTCGGAAACAGAATTATGCGAAGCTAATAATTCAGACACAGAATGAACAAACTCAGGTATAGCACCAACATGCTCTGATATGGAATGAAAGGGTGCGGCGGGCTCAGATACGGAGCCAAGCGGCGCTTCGGGCCTCTGTACTGAACAGCTTTGTTTAGATACTGAGCTAAAGTGCTCAAATACGGACCTAGGGTGCTCAGCCACGAGGTTAACCGGCCTAAATACCGGGTTATCAGGTGCTAGTGATTCAGGTACTGAGCTACGGGGTGCTAACTGCTCATCTACTGAGCTACGGGGTGCTCACTGTTCAGATACTGAGCTAGCATGCTGAAAAACGGAGAAAGGAAAACACTGCATGAATTGAATGAATCCAGCATGAATTTTATCCCATCTGTGAAACATGCTGGTGGTAGTATCATGGTTTGGACCTGTTTTGCTGCATCTGGGCCAGGACAGCTTGCCATCATTGATGGAACAATGAATTCTGAATTTTATCAGACATTTTCTAAAGGAAAATGTCAGGACATCTGTCCATGAACTGAATCTCAAGAGGAGGTGATAAAGAAATATAGAAAATTCTAAAGGGTTCACAAACTTTCAAGCACCACTGTAGGTACATTTAAGACAAAAATAAATAACCATATTATTATTGAAGAATGGTGTTCTGTTTGAATACACTGGAACTCTTGGAAAGCAAAATCAGTATTTCATCAATTTATTTTCATATCTGGTGAATATTCTTTCTTATTGTGTTCTCTGTATATGGTTTACTTCTCTTAGTGTTTTTGTATATGCTGTGAGTCAGTACAGTCACTGTGGCTGCCATCCCAGCTTGCGCAGTAATAAACCGCCGAGTGACTTTCCTTCAGTTTTTCTATCCTCAGACTGTAAATCTCATTAACTACCTTCACTTTAAAGTCTTTTGCATCGAGGTGCTCTGAGTCAGTAACAAGGCTGCCTTTGTTGTCAGTGTACAGAATCCGTTTTAGAGCTTCATTTTCTTTCTGTTGGTACCAGTGGACATAAGTGGTGCTTAATCCAGTCACTTTGCAGTTAATATACACACTTTTTCCCACATTCCTTGTGAGAGAGAGCTCCGTTTGCTCCAGTGTCACTCCCAGTACACCTATTATAAACAACATTAAAATGTAAATTAGTCAATCTGGATATTTTTTTCCTCTAAATTACTGTACTATGATACTTACCTGTGGCCAAAGAGAAGAAAACAGCAAATATGGAAATAATCATTTTGATCTCAATGTTATATGAAGAATGCAGATCTCTATTACACAGTTATTGTGTAGTTTCATGAATGCTGTTTTAGAGAATATGTCTTACAGCTATAACGTCATGATACCATTTCCTGGGGTGGCACCTCATAGTATAGCAGAGTATACAGTGTTAAGTGTGTTCATATTCACAATGAACAACACACACACACACACACACACACACACACACACACACACACACACACACACACACTATCTATCTATCTATCTGTCTATGTGCTGTGGTCTAACTTTTTTTTTCCCTTGTTGGTTATTTTGATACTTTGGTTTTGTTTATACACTTGACAACTGTAAAGCATCCTGGAGATTGGGTTATGTAATAAAGTATAATATAATAAAGGTGTTACATTAATAAAACCTATTATTAACATATATTATTATTTAGGCCCTGCAGTAGACTACTGGTGTTCCATAAAGAAAGCAATTTCGCCTGCATCCAGTGTATTCCCGAATAGGCTCCATAACCCATTATATGTGACCCTGAAAAGGACAAGATTGATCACCGATTCGATTGACAGATTTGTGTGTGTATCACTGATGAATGAAGGACCAGTGAACTAGGAGGTCCATTTGCCCCAGTTTTACTCCCAGGATACTTGCTATAATTATGGATTTTTTCCCTCTACTAGTTTTATGAAATAATTTTTTTTATATTCAAGGAGAAGAGAACAGCCTATATGGTAATAAATATTTCAAGATGAATGTACAATAAAGAATACAGAACTTGTGTGGTAGCTTTTGGCTGTGTTTCGTTTCAGTTTTCAGAATGAAATCTTGCATATGCTGTGTGTTGTATGAGGACATTAATAATTATTAATTACAAGCATAATAAGCATATTCTGATTAGTGATTAACACAAGTTTGTTTTGAATAACTTCTAAACTTTCTTCATATTAACAGTTGGTAAACAGCATTCTCTAATTTGATAATGGTTTTGAAGCATACACTTGTAATGCATTTCCCAGTAAAACCAAATAATTCTTGGTTGGTATCGATGTCTATCTCTTTCTAATTACTATTTAATTCTAATTACTAATTAATTTACTTTAAAAAGATATTCACTTTAGCAATTAAGAAATTCACCATAGGTCATAGTTACTGTTAAATGTTGTATCGTTTGAAACACATTAAATTACAGTTGGGGAGCTTGATAAACCCACTGTAATTATGACATTTTATAACCAGTAGACGGACTCACCTACATCACCTACCACAAGTCCATTTTTGGAATATGTTGTGATCCCATTGATTGGCACAAGGTGGTAGGGGTGTTCTGTGTTTGACAGGTGCATCAGAAACAGCAACATGGAAGAGCTCAAAAACATACTGTACATTTCTAATCTTATTTTATGTTAACTAAGATGCACAAAGTTACTATTTCTACTTTTTTTGTCTTATATATATATATATATATATATATATATATATATATATAAGTTATTTAAAAATAATTAATCGATAAATCAGTCAAACAAGGAGAACAAAAATAGGGAAAACATTACAATTTCACAGTAGTGTACACTCATTTAAAAAAATACATAAAGCAGCCAGCACATATGTAACTGATAAATGACAGGTGTGGTCTTATTAAACACTGGGTCTTGCTACAAGAGGATGTAAAAGTGTTTCCCCTGCTGCCCTATAAAATAGCTCTCAGAGGTTACTTTTGGGTAGTGTACGTCTTGGTGAGAGATTGTTATCTGCTAGACATGCGTCTACGATACGCTCAGACATCTTGCCCAGTTTACAGACTTTGAGAGGGGGCACATCACTGGATTGAGGATAGCAGGATGTTGTTTTGACAAATGCTGTTAGGAGGCGTTGGGAGCAGTGGTTCCATGAGGGCAGAAACACGCTGAACAGGCCCAGGCAGACTACCAGTAGAGAGGGTCATTTGAGCAGACAATCATGAGCAGCTCCCACAGTTTTATTTTTCACCATCCAGACACAGGTTACACCTCCACTACACACCCCTGTCTCTGCCCAGATCATTTACAGGTGATTAGTAGAAGGAAATTTGTTGTCACGGCGCCCATTACATGTCCTTCCATTTACAGCCAGATACTGGGTCCTTTGCGTGCTGTGATGTCGTGAATGAGAAACCTGAACTGCTACAGACTGGAACTTGTTTTTAGCGATGAATCCAGGTTCTGTTTGGGACCTGACGACATTCAAGTATGGAGGTCTTGTGGTGAGCATTTCAATCCTGCCTTTGCTGTGGGGCGACACACTGCTATATATTACAAGACTTAAGGATACACAACTCCAAATATATATATTTTTCTGGATTGTTCTGCTAGTCACCTATACAGTGGTGTGAAAAAGTGTTTGCCCCTTCCTGGTTTCCTATTTTTTTCATGTTTGTCACACTTAAGTGTTTCGGGACATCAAACCACTTTAAATATTAGTCAAAGACAACACAAGTAAACACAAAATGCAGTTTTTAAATGAAAGTGTTTATTATTAAGGGAGAAAAAATTACAAACCTACATGGCCCTGTGTGAAAAAGTGATTGCCTCCCTTGTTAAAACATAACTATGATTTATCACACCTGAGATCACTGTCTCTAGCCACACCCAGGCCTGATTATTGCCACACCTGTTCTCAATCAGGACATCACTTAAATAGGACCTGCCTGACAAAGCAAAGTACACCAAAAGATCCTTAAAAGCTACACATCATGCCGAGATCCAAAGAAATTCAGGAACAACTGAAAAAGAAAGTAATTGAGATCTATCAGTCTGGAAAGGGTTATAAAGCCATTTCTAAAGCTATGGGACTCCAGCGAACCACAGTGAGAGCCGTTATCCACAAAAGCCGTTATCCACCTTCCCAGGAGTGGCCGGCTGACCAAAATTACCCCAAGAGCGCAGCGATGACTCATCTAAGAGGTCACAAAAGACCCCACAACAACGTCCAAAGAACTGCAGGCCTCACTTGCCTCAGTTAAGGTCAGTGTTCATGCCTCCACCATAAGAAAGAGACTGGGCAAGCATGGCCTGCATGGCAGAGTTCCAAGACAAAAACAACTGCTGAGCAACAAGAACATTAAAGCTCATCTCAAAATTTCCAGAACACATCTTGATGATCCCCAAGACTTTTGTGAAAGCATTCTGTGGACTGACGAGACAAAAATTGAACACTTATTGGAAGGTGTGTCTCAATACATCTGGTGTAAAAGTGACACAGCATTTCAGAAACAGAACATTATGCCAACAGTAAAATATGGTGGTGGTAGTGTGATGGTCTAGGGCTGTTTTGCTGCTTCAGGACCTGGAAGACTTGCTGTGATAAATGGAACTATGAATTCTGCTGTCTACCAAAAAATCTTGAAGGAGAATGTCCGGCCATCTGTTCGTGACCTCAAGCTGAACCGAACTTGGGTTCTGCAGCAGGACAATGATCCAAAACACACCAGCAAGTCCACCTCTGAATGGCTGAAGAAAAACAAAATGAAGACTTTGGAGTGGTCTAGTCAAAGTCCTGAGCTGAATCCTATTGAGATGCTGTGGCATGACCTTAAAAAGGCCATTCATACTCAAAAACCCTCCAATGTGGCTGAATTACAACAATTCTGCAAAGATGAGTGGCCAAAATTCCTCCACAATGCTGTAAAAGACTCATTACAAGTTATCACAAACGCTTGGTTGCAGTTGTTGCTGCTAAGGGTGGCCAGTTATTAGGTTTAGGGGGTAATCACTTTTTCACACAGGGCCATGTAGGTTTGGATTTTTTTCTCCCTTAATAATAAACACCTTCATTTAAGAACTGCATTTTGTGTTTACGTGCGTTGTCTTATTTTAAATTGGTTTGATGTTCCGAAACACTTACGTGCAAAAAGGAGGGGGGCAAACACTTTTTCACACCACTGTGTGTATGTATGTATATATATATATATATATATATATATATATATATATATATATATATATATATATATACACATAAAGGAAAACACTGCAGTCCAGCATAAGAACCTTATCCCATCTGTGAAACATGGTGGTGGTATCATGGTTTGGGCCTGTTTTGCTGCATCTGGGCCAGGACGGCTTGCCATTATTATATCAGAGAATTCTAAAGGAAAATGTCAGGACATCTGTCCATGAACTTCTCTTGAATCTCAAGAGAAGGTGAGAATGAAATATAGAAAATTCTAAAGGGTTCACAAACTTTCAAGCACACCATATTATTCTTGAAGAACGGTGTTCTGTTTGAAGACACTGGAGTTCCCGGAAAGCAAAATCAGTATTTACATTTACCAGACACCCTTATCCAGAGCAACTTCCAATTGATATAATCTTGTTAAGGGTCTTGCTCAAGGACCCAACAGTGGCAACTTGGCCAAGGTGGCATTTGAACCCTTGACCTTCTGGTCCAGAGTCCAGTACCTTAACCAACAGGCTACCACAGTCCCATATTTCATCAGTATTTCATGAATTTATTTTCATATCTGGTGATTATTCATTCTTATTGTGTTCTCTGTATATGGTTTACTTCTCTTAGTGTTTTTGTATATGCTGTGAGCCATTATTATTACTGTGGCTGCCTGACTGCACGTGCCAGCTGGCACAGTAATAAACCGCCGAGTGACTTTCCTTCAGTTTTTCTATCCTCAAACTGTAAATCTCATTAACTACCTTCACTTTAAAGTCTTTTGCATCGAGGTGCTCTGAGTCAGGAAAAAGGCTGCCTTTGTTGTCAGTGTACAGAATCCGTTTTAGAGGTCCATTTTCTTTCTGTTGGTACCAGTGGACATAAGTGGTGCTTAAGTCAGTCACTTTGCAGTTAATATACACACTTTTTCCCACATTCCTTGTGAGAGAGAGCTCCGTTTGCTCCAGTGTCACTCCCAGTACACCTATTATAAACAACATTAAAATGTAAATTAGTCAGTCTGGATGTTTTTTTCCTCTAAATTACTGTGCTATGATACTTACCTGTGGCCAAAGAGAAGAAAACAGCAAATATGGAAATAATCATTTTGATCTCAATGTTATATGAAGAATGCAGATCTCTATTACACAGTTATTGTGTAGTTTCATGAATGCTGTTTTAGAGAATATGTCTTACAGCTATAACGTCATGATACCATTTCCTGGGGTGGCACCTCATATAGCAGAGTATACAGTGTTAAGTGTGTTCATATTCACAACGACACACACACACACAGACACACACACACACACACACACACACACACACACACACACACACACACACACACACACACACCTATCTATTCTTCATGAATTTATCTATCTATGTAAATATCAATATATCTGTCTATCTATCTGTCTATGTGCTGTGGTCTGAGTTTTTTTTCCGTTGTTGGTTATTTTGATACTTTGGTTTTGTTTATACACTTAAATACTGTAAAGCATCCTGGAGATTGGGTTATGTAATAAAATATAATACACTGCTCAAAAAAATAAAGGGAACACTCAAATAACACAACCTAGATCTGAATGAATGGAATATTTTCATTGAATACTTTGTTCAGTACAAAGCTGAATGTGCTGACAACAAAATCACACAAAAATCATCAATGGAAGTCAAATGTATTAACCAATGGAGGCCTGGATTTGGAGTGACACACAAAATTAAGTGGAAAAACACACTACAGGCTGATCCAACTTTAATGTAATGTCTTTAAAACAAGTCAAAATGAGGCTCAGTCTTGTGTGTGGCCTCCACGCATGACCTCCCTACAACGCCTGGGCATGCTCCTGATGAGGTGGCGGATGGTCTCCTGAGGGATCTCCTCCCAGACCTGGACTAAAGCGTCTGTCAACTCCTTCACAGTCTGTGGTGCAACGTGATGTTGGTGGATGGAGCAAGACATGATGTCCCAGATGTGCTCAATCGGATTCAGGTCTGGGGAACGGGCGGGCCAGTCCATAGCATCAATGCCTTCATCTTGCAGGAACTGCTGACAGACTCCAGCCACATGAGGTCTAGCATTGTCCTGCATTAGGAGGAACCCAGGGCCAACCGCACCAGCATATGGTCTCACAAGGGCTCTGAGGATCTCATCTCGGTACCTAATGGCAATACCACTCCACACCATTACTGACCCACTGCCAAATCAGTCATGCTGAAGGATGTTGCAGGCAGCAGATCGCTCTCCACGGCATCTCCAGACTCTGTCACATCTGTCACATGTGCTCAGTGTGAACCTGCTTTCATCTGTGAAAAGCACAGGGCGCCAGTGGCGAATTTGCCAATCCTGGTGTTCTCTGGCAAACGGCAAGCATCCTGCACAGTGTTGGGCTGTGAGCACAACCCCCATCTGTGGACGTCGGGCCCTCATCCTCATGGAGTCGGAACTTTGGAGTGGCCTAGTCAAAGTCCTGACCTGAATTCTATTGCGATGCTGTGGCATGACTTTAAAAAGGCCGTTCATGCTGGAAAACCCTCCAATATGGCAACAATTCTGCAAAGATGAGTAGCCAAAATTCCTCCACAACGCTGTAAAAGACTCATTGCAAGTTATCTCAAACGCTTGGTTGCAGTTGTTGCTGCTAAGGGTGGCCCAACCAGTTATTAGGTTTAGGGGCAATCACTTTTTCACACAGGGCCATGTAGGTTTGGATTTTTTTCTCCCTTAATAATGAACACCTTCATTTCAATTGACAAAGAAATCACATTGTAGGATTTTTAAAGAATTTAACTGTAAATCATGGTGGAAAATAAGTATTTGGTCACCCACAAAAAAGCAAGATGTCTGGCTCTCACAGACCTATAACTTTTTCTTTAAGAAGCTATTCTGTTCTCCACTTGTTACCTGTATTAATGGCACCTGTTTGACCTCGTTATCTGTGTAAAAAACACCTGTCCACAGCCACAAACAGTCAGACTCCAAACTCAACCATGGCCAAAAACAAAGAGCTGTCAAAGGACACCAGGAAGAAACTTGTAGGCCTGCACCAGGCTGGGAAGAGTGAATCTAAGATCTCATCCTGTGGGGTCAAAATGATCATGAGAACGGTGAGCAAAAATCCCAGAACTACACGGAGGGACCTGATGAATGAACTGCAGAGAGCAGAGACCAAAGTAACAAGGCTACCATCAGTAACACACTACGCCGAGAGGGACTCAGATCCTGCAGTGTCAGGCGTGTCCCCCTGCTTAAGCCAGTACATATCCAGGCCCGTCTGAAGTTTGCCAGAGAGCATATGGATGATTCAGAAGAAGACCTCCTTCCATCAGTGAGAGCATTGAAGATGGAACGTGGCTGGGTCTTCCAACATGACAATGATCCCAAACACACCGCTCTGGCAACGAAGGAGTGGCTCTGTAAAAGGCATTTCAAGGTCCTGAATTGGCCTAGCCAGTCTCCAGACCTGGGCCCCATTGAAAATATGTGGAAGGAGTTGCAAGTCCGTGTTGTCCCAAAACATCTTTGCTCTAAAGGAGATTTGCATGGAAGAATCGGCCAAAATACCAGCTACAGTTTGTGCAAACCTGGTGAAGACTTACATTAAACGTTTGACTCTCTGTCATTGCCAACAAAGGTTATGTTACAAAGTATTGAGTTGAACCATATTTATTGAGCAAATACTTATTTTTCCACCATAATATAAGTGTATAGATATATTTATATATAAGTGTATATATATATATATATATATATATATATATATATATATATATATATATATATATATATATACACATATATATATACATATGTTTTCCCATAGTAAATGAATAGGCCAAAAATTAACGAATCATAACTCAGTCAGTTTTTGATATAGTGCTATGAAACTCAACAGGCTTGAGCCCGGCTGCAGTCTGAGGTGACATGTGATGCCCATGGGGCCCCTGTGGACCCCGGCTGGGCACTGGGGCCCCTGGGTGGGCCAATAACCGTAACTCAGTCAGTTTTTGACATAGGGCTATGAAAATCAACAGGCTTGAGGTGTCTGAGGTGACATGTGATGCCCATGGGGCCCCTATGGACCCCGGCTGGGCACTGGGGCCCCTGGGTGGGCCAATAACCGTAACTCAGTCAGTTTTTTACCTACGGCCACAAAATTCGGCAGGCTTGGTACCGGGAGCAATCTGAGGTGACATGTGATGCCCATGGGGCCCCTATGGATCCCGGGTGGGCACTGGGGCCCCTGGGGGGGCCAATGACTAACTTAGTCAGTTTTAAACCTATGGCCACGAAATCCAACAAGCTTGGTCCCGGGTGCAATTTGAGGTGACATTTGATGCCCATGGGGCCCCTATGGAACTCGGGTGGGCACTGGGGCCCCTTGGGGGGCCAATGACTGTAACTCATTCAGTTTTCAACCTACGGCCACGAAATTTGTCATGCTTGGTCCCGGGGGCACCCTGTGGTCACTTAATTACTTTTGGGTCCATGAGGTAAACTAAGGGTCGGCCATTGCAGAGTGGCAATCACACTTGCATTTTCTTTAGGAAATGCAGCTCTCTAGTTTACAATTAAATTCTGTAAAAATCCTACAAGTATACATATATATGTATGTGTATGGGTTTCCTTTTTAATAAATCTGCAATTTATATGTGTGTATATACAGAATACGTAAACGTGTATACAAATATATGTAGTATATTTATACGTTTGGCAAGACATCAGGAATTATTTAATGAACTTTGATATACAGTGGTGCTTGAAAGTTTGTGAACCCTTTAGAATTTTCTATATTTCTGCCTAGATATGACCCAAAACGTCATCAGATTTTCACACAACTCTAAATAGTAGACAAAGAGAACCCAGTTAAACAAATGACACAAAAATAATATACTTGGTCATTTATTGATTTATTGAGGAAAATGATCCAATATTACATATTACTGAGTGGCAAAAGTATGTGAACCTCTGGGATTAGCAGTTAGTTTGAAGGTGAAATTAGAATCAGGTGTTTCATAGGATGATAATCAGGTGTGAGTGGGCACCCTGTTTCATTTAAAGAACAGGGATCTATCAAAGTCTGCTCTTCACAAGACATGTTTGTGAAAGTGTATCATAGCACGAACAAAGGAGATTTCTGAGGACCTCAGAAAAAGAGTTGTTGATGCTCATCAGGCTGGGAAAGGTTAGAAAACCATCTCTAAAGAGTTTGGACTCCACCAATCCACAGTCAGACAGATTGTGTACAAATGGAGAAAATTCAAGACCTGAAGCAAATGAAGGCCTCTCTTACATTGGCTAATGTTAATGTTCATGAGTCCACCATCAGAAGGACACTGAACAACAATGGTGTGCATGGCAGGGTTGCAAGGAGAAAGCTACTGCTCTCCAGAAAGAACATTGCTGCTCGTCTGCAGTTTGCTAAAGATCACGTGGACAGGCTATTGGAAGAATGTTTTGTGGACGGATGAGACCAAAATATAACTTTCTGGTTTACAAGAAAAGCGTTATGTTTGGAGAAAGGAAAACACTGCATTCCAGCATAAGAACCTTATTCCATCTGTGAAACATGGTGGCGGTAGTATCATGGTTTGGGCCTGTTTTGCTGCATCTGGGCCAGGACGGCTTGCCATAATTGATGGAACAATGAATTCTGAATTATATCAGAGAATTCTTAAGGAAAATGTCAGGACATCTGTCCATGAACCGAATCTCAAGAGAAGGTGAGAATGAAATATAGAAAATTCTAAAGGGTTCACAAACTTTCAAGCACCACTGTAGGTACATTTAAGACAAAAATATATAACCATATTATTATTGAAAAATAGTGTTCTGTTTGAAGACACTGGAGTTCCTGGAAAGCAAAATCAGTATTTATATTTACAGCATTTAGCAGACGTCCTTATCCAGAGCGACATCCAATTGATACAATCTTACAATCCAAGCAATTGTAGTTTAAGGGTCTTGCTCAAGGACCCAACAGTGGCAACCTGGCCGAAGAGGGATTTGAACCCTTGACGTTCTGCTCCAGAGTCCAGTACCTTAACCAATAGGCTACCACAGTCCCGTATTTCATCATTATTTCATCAATTTATTTTCATATCTGGTGAATATTCTTTCTTATTGTGTTCTCTGTATATGGTTTACTTCTCTTAGTGTTTTTGTATATGCTGTGAGCCATTATTATTACTGTGGCTGCCTGACTGCCAGTACCAGCTGGCACAGTAATAAACCGCCGAGTGACTTTCCTTCAGTTTTTCTATCCTCAGACTGTAAATCTCATTAACTACCTTCACTTTAAAGTCTTTTGCATCGAGGTGCTCTGAGTCAGGAAAAAGGCTGCCTTTGTTGTCAGTGTACAGAATCCGTTTTAGAGGTCCATTTTCTTTCTGTTGGTACCAGTGGACATAAGTGGTGCTTAAGTCAGTCACTTTGCAGTTAATATACACACTTTTTCCCACATTCCTTGTGAGAGAGAGCTCCGTTTGCTCCAGTGTCACTCCCAGTACACCTATTATAAACAACATTAAAATGTAAATTAGTCAGTCTGGATGTTTTTTTCCTCTAAATTGCAGTGCTATGATACTTACCTGTGGCCAAAGAGAAAAAAACAGCAAATATGGAAATAATCATTTTGATCTCAATGTTATATGAAGAATGCAGATCTCTATTACACAGTTATTGTGTAGTTTCATGAATGCTGTTTTAGAGAATATGTCTTACAGCTATAACGTCATGATACCATTTCCTGGGGTGGCACCTCA
>JAJAGP010007108.1:0-15786 GCA_025084515.1 Ancistrus triradiatus | reverse complement strand
CAGGCTGGGAAGAGTGGATCTACAATAGGAAAGCAGGTTGGTGTGAATAAATCAACTGTGGGAGCAATTGTAAGAAAATGGAAGACACACAAGGCCATTGATAATCTCCCTCGATCTGGGGCTCCACGCAAGATCTCATCCCGTGGGGTCAAAATGATCATTAGAACAGTGAGCAAAAATCCCAGAACTACACGGAGGGACCTGATGAATGACCTGCAGAGAGCTGGGACCAAAGTAACAAAGGCTACCATCAGTAACACACTATGCCGAGAGGGACTCAGATCCTACAGTGCCAGGCGTGTCCCCCTGCTTAAGCCAGTACATGTCCAGGCCCATTTGAAGTTTGCCAGAGAGCATATGGATGATCCAGAAGAGGACTGGGAGAATATTATGTGGTATAATATCAGAACTTCTTGGTAAAAACTCAACTTGTCATGTTTGGAGGAAGTAGAATTCTGAGTTGCACCCCAAGAACACTATACCTACTGTGAAGCATGGGGTTGGAAACATTATGCTTTGGGGCTGTTTTTCTGCAAAGGGGGCAGGACGACTGATCCGTGTTAAGGGAAGAATGAATGGGGCCATGAAAAGAAATAGAAAATAGAAAATATGTGGAGGGAGTTGAAAGTCCGTGTTGCCCAGTGACAGCCCCAAAACATCACTGCTCTAGATGAGATCTGCATGAAGGAATGGGCCAAAATACCAGCTACAGTGTATGCCAACCTGGTGAAGACTTACAGGAAACGTTTGATCTCTGTCATTCCCCACAAAGGTTATGTTATAAAGTATTGAGTTGAACTTTAGTTATTGACCAAATACAAATTTTCCACCATAATTTACAATTAAATTCTTTAAAAATCCTACAATGTGATCCTTCTAAGTAGGAGAATTTGCACAATCAGTGGCTGACCAAGTACTTTTCGGCCCCACTTTATATACAGTTTATTTCTAAGAAAATATGGATATGAAATGCTTGTGTACCTCTGTAAGCAAGGAGGACCTATTTGATTAGAACCAGTAAAAAGCAATATTAGGTCACTTTGGTATATTAAGGCATGTTTCCTGATATCTTGAGCTCTGTGCTTGTTTATCATAGTGGATATAACACTTAGAAGTTATTCTTATTGAGTGTGTGTTATTTTCATGTTCAAGTCAACATGAAAACTAAATGGATTTACAGTGATCTTTTCATCATAGTGAAAAGGAATGGTGAAATTTTGAAATTTTGTACGTCAATGGTAACTTGGAGAATAGCCTTTGTTTAAAGCCTCCTGAAGGTCAATGACAAGCCAAAATTCCATAGAGCACTTTCGTGCAAGAGTGTCCTCTAGCATTCCTAGTATGTAGTATCCAAACAATAAGAACTTTGTTTAATGATACGCTGTCCAATAAGGTGTTATTCTGTTATATTTTTGTCATCTTGAATGTGTTTATGAGGTGATATATGTATGATTTTACCTTGAGCATCCCTAGGTAAGGTATTTTGGTAAGGTAATGTATAATAAATGAAATCTATCTAATAAAATATATAGAGCAACTTGTCAGGATGATCTTTTAAATCGTCTCTGAATTTAACTAGTAATGTTTCACCACACCAGGAAAATTTGAATCCTTAAGTAGTTGCACTTTCATACTGTGCCTCAAGAGTATGGGTGGCCATATTAAAATGAAAATGCAAATCTCTTTTTCTCATTTCTTTTTTCATACATCTGCGCAAATATCCAGCCAAAATAAAAAAAAATGAAATACCTACATTTGCAATAAAATTTTCCACATAAGCACAAGTCATTTGTGTTATGGTTAGTAGGGGGTGAAAACCTCCAACAATTAGTGGAACCAAAGTGTAATGAGTCATACAGAGAAACAGAGTCAGAAATAGTTCAAACAAGTGCGGTGCTTGTGTGAGTGCAGGTGTGGTGGCAGTGCATGGCGACCCGTGCAGTGGCGCAGGTCCTTCCTGAGTGGGCAGCTCCCATAAAGCTGTCAGGGATGAGAAGGCTCCAGGAGTGCGTAGTGATCGCAACATTGGGGCTCCAGTGGTAGCAGCAGGCTTTAGAAGGAAAAAAAGAAGTAGTCCTAAGCACTGTTGGCACAAAAAGAGCCATGATCCCTCCTTAAAAGTGTGTGCATTGATTGCTGTGAAGCAATCTCAGCTGCACCGATGATGAGCCATCGCGATCTATATTTGCTTGGGGATGACGTCATACAGGCTCGGTAGGTAATGCTGCTGCTCGCCATGTGACGCCGCCAAACTGAAATAAATGATTAAAAGTGCACACACAAGCCACACAACAGAAATAAACAGTAACGGGGAAGCTAGGCCCTTCATAGGGCTTTCCCTGCACCATGGCCCCCGTCAAGGACTCTTGATGACCGCCTAGACTTGTCCAAGTGAGCCCTATGAAAGGTCTCGATGAGGTCTGAGTCCAAAATTGCACACCACATCCAGGAGACGACTGACTGTGTATGCCGGTTTACCCTTGATGATCTGCACTGGGGTGGGGGGGGTGTGGGGACAAGGTCTGAGGTGGTGACAGGTTTAATTTGAGAGACATGAAATGTTGGATGGATCCGCATGTGTCAAGGGAGCTTTAGGTGGATGGCAGAAGGGCTAATGACCCACTCAGTTTTGTAAGGCCCAATGAACATTGGGGCCAACTTCTTAGATTCATCCCGAAGCGAGATATTTTGTGTGTAGAGCCAGACGGACTGACCAAGAAGGTATGTGGGGCTGGCTCTTCTGTGACGGTTGGCCAAGGAAATGGTGCGAGCCTCTGTTTTTTTCAGCTGGGTGGCCTTCCAGATCCTTCGGCAGTGGCAGAAGTGGTCCTGCAGGGGATGGTCAACTCCTCTTCCTGCTCAGAGAAAAGGGGTAGTTGGTACCCCAGGGACATCTTGTAGGGAGATAAGCCGGTGGCAGAGGAGACCAATGTATTGTAGGCATACTAAACCCAGACCAGGTGCATACTCCAATATCGCTGCCTTCTCGCAACGATGCATCGGAGAGTGGCCTCCACGGCCTGGTTGGATCGCTTGGCCTGCCCAGTGGTCTGAGGGTGGAAGGTGTATGACAGGCTGGCAGTGGCTCCCCAGACTTTGCAAAAAGCCTCCCAGAACCTGTGATGAAAACTGCAGTCCTCTGTCTGAAACGATAACCGGGGGGATGCCGTGGATCTTGAACATGTGGTCTACCAGGAGGGAGGCAGTCTCAAAGGCTGTGGGTAGCTTGGGTAGGGGGATGAGGTGGATGGCCTTGGAGAACTGGTCAATGATGAGGAGGAAGACTGTCATGCCGTTCGACTGCGGTAGTCCAGTGATAAAATCCATGGCTATGTGGAACCAGGGTCTTTCCGGGATGAATGCAGGAAACCAGAAGGAGGCTGGTGCGAGGACTTACTTCGTGCACATTCGGGGCAGGCTGAGACAAACTCCCTCGTGTTGGATTCCATGTCCTTCCACCAGAATAGTTACCTTACCTGGCTCAGCGTCCTTCTGATCCCGGGATGACAGAAGAGTATGGACCTGTGGGCCCACTGGAGCATTGTGGAGATGGCAGCGTTAGGGACAAAGGTCCAGTTGGGAGGTGCTGAGCTGGAGGGATGTTCTGCTCTCTGTGCCTCCTTGATGGCTTGGCTGACCTGCCAGATAAGGCCAGCCACAATATGGTCCTAAAGGAAGATGTTGTCTTCAGTGTCGGGGTGGGTGCTGTCAGAATGGAGGCAGGATAGTGCATCAGGTTTCATTGTGGGATCCGGGTCTGTACTTTAGGGTGAAATTAAAGCAACTGAAGAATAGGACCCACCCGGCTTGTCTGGAGTTGAGCCCTTGGCTGTCTGTATATGAGCCAGATTTTTTGGTCGGTCTGCATGATAAAAGGGCTACGATGCTCCCTCCAGCCAGTGCCTCCACATTTCTAGTGCCATTTTCACCATGAGGAGCTCCCGGTTTACCACATCATATTTTGCCTCCACTGGGGATAGACAGCAGAAAAAGAAGGGACAGGGGTGCAGTCTTTTGTCAGGTCTCGACATCTGGGACAGGATGGCGCCTGCCTGGATTCGGAGGTGTCCACCTCCACGAAAAACTGCTGGGTGTGGTCTGGTTGCATGAGTATAAGCGGTGGAGAACAGGGGCTTGAAGCAGTCGAATGCTGAAGCGGCTTCCGTGGACCAGGTGAGAGTGGTACTGGGGGAGGTGAGGCGGGTGAAGGGGTGGGTGAAGGGGCGGACCACCGTGCTGTAATCCTTGAAGAAGTGCCAGTAGAAGTTTGCAAATCCAAGGAAGCGTTGGAGTTCTTTCCGGGTTGAAGGAGTTGGCCACTCTACCACTGCTTGCACCTGCCAGAATCCTACCTGGTTTCACAATGTACCCAAGGAATGTGACGGTCCATTTATGGAATTTGCATTTTTCGCCTTTTACGAATAACCGGGTTTGGAGGAGGCGGGAGAGCATGTGGATGACGTGCTCCGAGAGGGACCTGGAGAAAATAAAGTATGAGAAAATGTATGTGCGTGCACTTACTATATAGTTGAACTTTAAAGACTCAGAGCTATGAGCACTACTATGGAGACGGTGCACAAAGCACCTAACCAATTGAAAGATGTGCTCACAGCACCGAGTACAAACATACACAAACACGAAGGAATAGGCAAAGCGAACAAGACACTAGAAGTAAGTCTGCAAAACATAAGGTGGTGGGCTACACAGGGATGTATGTCAAAGAACTGGGAGTAAGCAGTTTTTTCAAACAAGTCGCCAAAAAAAAGTTGCTAAAAAGCAACGAGCGTTCTTTTATTTAAAGAACAGGGATCTATCAAAGTCTGCTCTTCACAACACGTTTGTGGAAGTGTATCATGGCACGAACAAAGGAGATTTCTGAGGATGTGAAAAAAAGAGTTGTTGATGCTCATCAGGCTGGAAAAGGTTACAAAACCATCTCTAAAGATTTTGGACTCCACCAATCCACAGTCAGACAGATTGTGTACAAATGGAAACCACTGTTATCCTCCCCAGGAGTGGTCGGCCAACAAAGATCACTTCCAGAGCAAGGCGTTTAATAGTTGGCGAGGTCCCAAAGGAACCTAGGGTAACTTCTAAGCAACTGAAGGCCTCTTTCACGTTCGCTAATGT
Source organism: Ancistrus triradiatus (assembly GCA_025084515.1). Lineage (NCBI taxonomy): Eukaryota > Metazoa > Chordata > Actinopteri > Siluriformes > Loricariidae > Ancistrus > Ancistrus triradiatus. The sequence continues at coordinate 10,656 of JAJAGP010007108.1, read as the reverse complement.
TAATGTTCATGAGTCCACCATCAGAAGAACAATGAACAACAATGGTGTGCATGGCAGGGTTATAAGGAGAAAGCCACTGCTGTCCAAAAAGAACATTGCTGCTCATCTGCAGTTTGCTAAAGATCACGTGCACAAGACAGAAGACTATTGGAAGAATGCTTCGTGGATGGATGACACCAAAATAGAACTTTTTGGTTTAAAAGAAAAGTGTTATGTTTAGAGAAAGGAAAACACTGCATTCCAGCATAAGAACCTTATCCCATCTGTGAAACATGGTGGTGGTAGTATCATGGTTTGGGTCTTGCAATCATTAATGGAACAATGAATTCTGAATTATTTAGGAGAATTCTAAAGGAAAATGTCAGGACATCTGTCCATGAACTGAATGTCAAGAGAAGGTGGGTCATGCAGCAAGACACTGACCCTAAGCACACAAGCCATTCTACCAAAGAATGGTTAAAGGAGAATAAAGGTAATGTCTTGGAATGGCCAAGTCAAAGTCCTGACCATCCCAACCCAATCAAAATGTTGTGGAAGGACCTGAAGTGAGCAGCTAATGTGAGGAAACCCACCAACATCCCAGAGTTGAAGCTGTTCTGTACGGAGGAATGGGCTAAAATTCCTCCAAGCCGGTGTGCAGGACTGATCAACAGCTACCAGAAACGTTTAGCTGCAGTTATTGCTGCACAGGGGGATCACACCAGATACTGAAAGCAAAGGTTCATATACTTTTGCCACTCACTAATATATAACATTGGATCATTTTCCTCAATAGAGAAATGACCAAGTATAATATTTTTGTCTCATTTGTTTAACTGGGTTCTCTTTATCTACTTTTAGAACTTGTGTGAAAATCTGTTGATGTTTTAGGTCATATTTATGCAGAAATATAGAAAATTCTAAAGGGTTCACAAACTTTCAAGCACCACTGTTCATTAACGCAAACCCATTTATGAAGTACGTCATTCACTTGTGATTGGAACACAAAAGGGGTGATGGTCAACCCGAAGAGCATCACTAGATACTCAAAATGCCCCATGGGTGTGTTAAATGCCGTCATCGCCCTCCCGGATGCGCACCAGGTGGTACGTGCTCCTTGGGTCCAGCATTGTGAAGCTTGAATGCGGATTGGAGGAGGAGTAATGGGTATTTATTCCAGACCGTGATTTGATTAAGTCCTCGATAGTCAATACATGGTCTGAGTGTCTTCATTTCTACAAAGAAAAAGCCAGCCAGATGATGATGGGCGAATCAGACCTGCTCGGTAAGAGCTCATGGCTTCCTTTTCAGGTGCGCTCAGGTTTTACAGTCGGCTGCTGGAGAGGGGCACACCTGGGAGCAGGTCTAATGCACAGTCATATGGGTGATGAGGCAGCAACAACAGGGCTCGATCTTTGTGGAATATGTCACATAGATCGTGGTATTCCTGGGGGACCCCAGAGAGGTCAACAGGTTCCAGTGATGGGGTTACCTGATGAGCAGGGAGGATTGCAGAGTGCAAGCAATTGGCGTGGCAGTACTTACTCCACTCAAGCATGCGGCCAGAGGCCCATTCAAACAGAGGGTTATGCCTCATCAGCCATGGGAAACCCAGGATCACGGGGGTCGCAGAGCTTGGAGAAGAGAAAAAGTTAGTGTCTCTGTGTGGTTGCCAGACAGAGTTAAGGACACTGGGGCTGTCTTGTGAGTAGGGCCAGACGGAGTTAGACAGGGCCTCTAAAGGGCAGAGAATCCTGCATGCAAACTCCTCATCCAAAAAGTTATCCTCAGCCCCCGAATCAACAAGGCCACCACTTTAATAGGACCCCCTTGGAGATGTAGCATACCTGGGATCTTGAGGTGTGTGCGTTGGGCTGATGAGCCATCGATGATTTACCTGATTACGAACTATGACAGTGGAGGAGTTGTCCTGGGGCCTGCCGGAGGTGCTCAAGGTGGTCTCCTCCATGGGTTCCTGCTGTGGACTCAAGCTTGTCCTAGCTGCCACTGTGGGTTCATCCGGATCAGAGGGAGCGGGATCATCCGGAAGTGAGGTGATACCTGAGGATGTGAGCTGGGCTAGTCTAAGCAGCGTGGTCCTGCCATTCACCGCAGCATACGCAGGTGACCATCTATGCGGGTCGCGAAGTGGACCAGGTCCCGCGGGATGGGTCGTCCTTCAGGACTTCTGACAAGCCCAGATGAAACATGCCCTTAAGGGCGGTGTCTTTCCAACCCACACCAGAAGCTACCATCCCAAGAGACATATAGACTCTGTGGACTCACTACTGGTTCCGGGTGGCTTGATTATACTGTTACGGTCAGCGGGGGGTGAAAGCCTCCCCCAAGTGGTGACCCAAATTATAATGAGTCACACAGAGAAACAGAGTCAGGAATAGTTCAAACGAATGCAGGTTTATTTGCAGTGAAAAGGGTGAGTGTGGTGCTTGTGCGGGTGCAGATGGAGCAGCAGTGCGTGGCGATCCATGCAGTGGATCAGGTCCTTCCTAAGTGGGCAGCTCCCGTCAGGCTGTCAGGGATGAGTAGGCTCCAGAAGCGCGTAGCAATCACAACGTTAGGGTTCCAGCGGCAGCAGCAGGCAAACAGGAAAAACGCAAGCCAAGATGGCAACCATACTGCGTTAGAATGCTGATAATCCAGCAATCAGCCACGCTCACGATCCTTCCTTAAAAGCGTGCGCACTCTGATTGCTGTGAAACGATCTATAGGTGCTCAGGATGGTATCATCCGGGCTCAGGAAGTAAGCCACACAAGCCACACAACAGAAATGAACAGTAACGGGGAAGCACTGGCCTTCACAGGGCTTTTTCGTAACAATTTGCTACAAAATAATAAAAAGAAACTGAAAACAGCCATTTGTCATTCCTTTTTGTCATCCATCCTGGTGATTTCACTTTGACAGTTTTACTTTGGCTTTTCATTTTAGTCATGACATGCATAATATGTGCCAAAACTAAAATCAAAATGCAATGTGTAGAATATGCAACTGCAAAATGGATAAATCAATAGCAAAGTGACAGTTTGCAATTCAGTTTTCAGCACGTGTTTTAATTGTCAAAAAAAGGCAAATGGGAAGGAACATTGGTTGCCATCTCTTGGGAGATTTACTTTTCATTTTCCACTATTCTTTTTCCAAGATCACCAACATGCAAATACATGTACCTTAACAGTAGGCAAGGCTAAAACTACAGAATTGCCCACAAAATTACAAATACTGCTGATGATCCATTTCTCTGCATGTCTAAGCAATAATGGTGAAGTTGGTTGTGGAGTAATATGTACAGTGGTGGGGACAGCAAGAAGGGATATTTACAAAGGAATATGAAAAGAAAGGTTTGCATGGGAATAGCTTCTGACAATAGTGCACAATCCATTTGCTAGGGAGCATTACAAAGATGGAGGATGTAGCCCTGCCTACGGTTGATCTAAATATATTTGCATGTTGGTTAACTTGAAAAGTAAATCACCTGCAGATAGCGCCAATGATCGTTTCCATTTACCTTTACACTTATAATGGGTTCATGCGCTGAAAACTGAATCGCAAACTGTCACATTGCTGTTGACTTATCAATTTTGCTGTTTCATTTTCATTCTACAATTAGCATTTTGATTTTATTTTTGACACATTATGCGTGTCATGAAAAAAATGAAAAGCTAAAGTGAAACTTGGATTTTCTTTTCCATATTAGCGTTTTCATTTTAGATACGGCCACAAAATCTGTATGGATGACAAAAAGGAGTGACAAATAGTTATTTTCAAATTATTATTATTTGTGTCCCAAATGACTCGTGCTTATGTGGAAAATTAAACTGCAAATGTAGGTTTTTCAATTTATTTTGGCATAATATTTGCACAGATGTGTGGAAAAAGAAATGGCACAAAGAGGTTTCCATTTTAATTTTAAGTCTCCCATACAGTAGACTTAATAGTGATCCTCATTTAGGATCATTTACATATAAATTTTGTCACATATGTTCCCCTACAATTTGTTGGGAGACATAGAATTGGTAAAAAAGTAAATTTAACTAAGATTAAATGAGTCGAAACTGATTTTATCTTAAGAAGTCTATTGGCGTATTTTCTGTTTTATTTTGCATTAATCTGATTCATAACTACTAAAATTTCAGAATAAAACTAAATCAAAGCAACTTGATTTGCTTTACCCCTGATTTTCCTTGTCAGGGTCACAGGGTTTGCTGCTTATCCACAGATTTAGGCAGACATACAGAGCACAGAGCCTTTTCAAGATCAGCTAGCATGACCATTATTTGGCAAATTATAGTCTATGTACTTCACATAAAATCAAAGACACTGACAACACGTTCATATTACAAGCTCAGTTTTTTTTCTGAGAAGCAACAATGAGAAACATCATATCGGTAGATGTAAGGATGTAGATGTAAAGGTGAGACTTTATTAAGACTCAACCCCCCCACCCCTTAGAGTGCTATACCCTCCGAATTCCAGTTACTTCCAGCACACATCATACTGACATATATACACTGATACTTTAAAATAGATTGAAACCTGCTTCCTACATATTTATTGATAGGAAGTGAATAACTGTACAGATTCAAAAATTATTCAACTATTAAATTTGTCTTTTATTTATTATATCCATAGCCCAGTTGTTGTTTTTTTAAGACACATACCAGCATGAACAAACAGAAATTTCAGCATGCATATCAGATTTCCCTAGGTTGGTCCCTTGGTGTATAGATGGTGGCAGATGATCACTGAAAACCAAGAGTGCAATGAATATGTTAAAATGCTAAGCACCTCTGTGCATGTGTTGTAGAATTCCAGAGTGCAATCTGCATGTGAAATCACTATAAGTGGAAAGCATGCCGAATCTCTGCTGCAGTGGAAAAGTGCTTGAATACAAAGTTGGCAACAAAATTTTATCTCAGTGCATCTTTCATACTTATTGTTTCATTTGTTTATTTATCAGTTTATTTTACATTTATTTCACTTCATAAATAGCAGTACAGTAGAGCTATTGAACCATGACAGAATGTAATTACTATGATTCTATATAATTAATACACAATATATTTAAAACTTTATTAGGTACACCTTGCTACTACCGAGTTGGACCCCCTTTCTGGACCCCCGGGTTGGACATGGCATGGTATCCTGCTGGAAGTAGTTATCAGAAGATGGTATACTGTGGTCATTAAGGTATGGACATGGTCAGCAACAATACTCAGTCAGGATGTGGTGTTTAAATGAAGAACAAATGGTATTAAGGGGCCCAAAGTGTGCCAAAATAATATTGCTCACACCATTACATCACCAGCAGCCTGAACTGTTGAAACACAGCAGGATGGATCCATGCTTTCATGTTGTTTACACCAAATTCTGACCCTACCATCCGAATGTTGCAGCAGAAATCGAGACTCATCAGACCAGGCAGCAGTTTTCCAATCGTCTGTTGTCCAATTTTAATGAGCCCATTTGAATTGTAGTCTCAGATCCCTTAGCTAATTAGTGCCACCTGGTGTGTGTCACGGCTGGTCCTAACAGGAGGTACGGAGACGAGCGCAGGTTCAACAATAATCTCCATGTTTATTACTTTACCCAGACGGGCCACAGTAAACTCTAAATAGACTGGAACACAATTCAGCAAACATATACAGGTTTTAACACGACTCGGCAAACAAACGGGCTTGAACGCAACTCAGCAAACATATGCAAGTTTTAATCATGACTCAGCAAACATAAAGAAGCTTACTGCATGACGAAACAAAATGTCCTTAAATCAAACTGACACGGATCACCGAAGCATAGGACATCTGCCGAAATGCCGCAACAGTCAGAAGTTCTCTCACCCAAACAATCCCCCACATCGTTCTAGAGCTAGGGCTGGTCTAATGGGGACACACGGCCTCCGGCAAGGCCTCTGGCAAGGCCTCTCGGAACGACACGGCCTCTGGCAAGGCCTCTCAGGATGACACGGCCTCCTGCAGGGTCTCTTGGAAACTCGCAAATGTCCGTGGTGTGGGAGTCGCAACGTTAGGAACTGAGAAAACCGATGTGCTCGGAACCAGAGCTAACACGAACAGGTAGGAAACTACGGGTTACCACAAACTCAGATGTGGGACTTTGTTGCATGGCCTATGGGGATACGTAGTTAACGTGCTCAACTACGGAACCAGAAGGCGCGGCACGCTCAGATACAGGGTTACACGAGACTAACGATTTGGACACGTGATCCACAAACTCAGAAACAGCATCAACATGCTCGGACATAAAACCAGAAAGCGTGATGCGCTCAGATACAGGACTATACAAGGCTAGCGATTCGGACACGCAATCAACAAACTCGGATACAGCATCAACATGCTCCAATATGAAACTAGGGTGCTCCTCCATGATGTTAGCAAGCTCCAATATGGGGCTACGGGGTGCTAAAGGCTTCTTTACGGAGCTAGCGTGCTCACATATGGTGCTAACACGCTGCAATACCAGACCACTAGACACTAACTGCTCCAGTACTGAGCTACGGGGTGCTAACAGTTCTTCTACAGATAGCAGGTAGCAGACCCAGATGTGAGGCTAACATGCTCAAAAGTTGAGCTATATATTTTGATACTGTGTTACTGGGTGTTAATGGCTCAGAGGCTGAACTATGAGACGCTAACTGTTCTTCTACGGAGCTAGTGTTCTCCCATTTGGAGCTAACATGCACAAGCTCAAGGCTACTAGACACTATCGGCTCAAGTATTGAGCTAGCGTGTTCAGACACAGGGCTACCAGACGCTATCAGCTCAAGTATGGAGCTAGCGTGTTCAGACAAAGGACTATGCAACGCTATCGGCTCAAGTACGGAGCTAGCATGTTAAGACACAGAACTACGCAATGCTATTGGCTCAAGTACGAAGCTAGCGTCTTCAGACACAAAACTACGGGATGCTATTGGCTTAAGTACTGAGCTAGCGTGTTCAGAGACAGGACTACGGGAAACTATCAACTGAAGTATGGAGCTAGTGTGTTCAGACACAAGACTAACTGGTTTAACAATGAAGCTAACGCCCTTAAAGGCTGAGCTAACATACTCAAATGCGGTGCTAGAGGGCCCAAATATTGGGCTACTGAGCTCTAGCTGCTCAGGTACTGGGCTACGGGGCGCTAACCACTCACCTATGGAGCTAACAGGCACAACGTGCTCAGCTAAGGTGCTAGCAGGCTCAGATACCAGGCTATCGGACACGGGATTGTACCTGGGCAGGCCCTTCAGGCCTCTAAGAAATGGGGAATCCCGTAGTGTATGGACGAACGGGATTTCTTGCGGGCGACTAATGGGCATCGTCCTTGAGCCAGCCTGCGTCAACTCGACGTCCGTAAAACTCTGTGGGGTCCCAAAACAAAACTCTAACTCCTCAAAGAATGCCCCCACTGTTCTGGCCTTGAGCACTGGCCAAACGTCAGTGGCCCAGCGTAGAGCCTCGCCTGTGGACCGAAGAAAAATAAATGATATCTTAGCCTAATCGATACTAAAGAAAAACTCCTCAAAATACCGGGCACACTGGTCACTAAATGGCTGACAAAAGGCTGGATTACCGTCAAAGCGATCAGGGAGGCACAAGGGAGATAGGGAACCTGCTGTCTCAATTGTTTGTCGCGGGATTCTGTCACGGCTGGTCCTAACAGGAGGTACGGAGACGAGCGCAGGTTCAACAATAATCACTATGTTTTATTATAACCCAAAAGAGCCACAGTAAACTCAAAAACACAACTCAGCAAACTTATACAAGCTTTAACACGACTCGGCAAACAAAATCGGGCTTAAACGCAACTCTGCAAACATATGCTGGCTTTAACGCGACTCAGCCAACACAGATGGACTTAGCGCATGACAAAAGCTAAGGCCCTGCTTCAATACAGTGCATCTCATCTGAGTCGACTTAGTTTGTGGGCCCTAAAACTTCTTCCACGAACGGCGCGGTTGAGAGACGCTCTTCAGTCATCCTGTCCCCTTTGGGGAAATACAGGTCCAAAGGTTCAATGAGGTCCAATGAGGTTTGCAGCCCCATGCTTCACAGTAGGAATTCTTCTTCCTCCAAACACGTCAGTTGAGGTTTTCCCAAAAAGTTCTAGAAGAGCTTCTTAAAGAAAAAGTTACAGGTCTGTGAGAGCCAGAAATCTTGCTTGTTTGTGGGTGACCAAATACTTATTTTCCACCATGATTTACAATTAAGTTCTTTAAAAATCCTACAATGTGATTTCCTGGATTTTTTTTTCTCATTTTGTCTCTCATAGTTGAAGTGTAGCTATGATGAAAATTACAGACCTCTCTCATCTTTCTAAGTTGGAGAACTTGCACAATCAGTGGCTGATTAAATACTTTTTTGGCCCACTGTATTTTGTGTTAAGGAGCAGTTGTATACCTAATGAAGTAGCCAGTGAGTGTACATAGTACCTAATAAAAACATGGTAAATATCATGTTCAGATTTATAGTAAGTGACCACAATCAGACTTTTCATTCATGCTACTGAAAGTAGCTGTTTTGGAATACTATTTTGCGTCAGTGCATTTAAAATTGAAGTTTAAGCCTGAAAAAAATCATACAATCTATCTAATCTAATTAGTGATTATGTCATTTGAGCCACTCTCACTGTTAACATGCATACAGGCATGGAATCTCCATTATCAAAACAGGGGCAGTCAAATCCACTTCCTCAACAAGTCAGCTCATCAACTTTCTCCCTTGAGTTCCTAAAACAAGGTCCTTATATGGTGATAGTGTGCCAGTACCAAAGCCGCCAGTAACATGCAGCCTATTTGAGACAGATGAAGACCCCACGACACATGATTTATGCTTGGCAATTCTCACATGATAGCACAGTCAGATTTAAATGACCTGGTTCAGGGCTTAGATTTGTCAAAAGCTAAAGCAGAACTACTTAGATCAAAACTGAAGGGATGGGGTTTGCTGACACCAGATACAAAAATTTCTATCCTTCTGAACCATCAATAACAACTTTTTTCCACAGGTTGACAACCTCTGTTTCTGCACTGACATTGATGGATTGTTCATGGCTTTGACTCATGTGCATGACCCCCTCAAATGGCCTCTTTTTATAGATTTGTCAAAGTTAAGCCTGAATGCCATCCTGTTACACAATGCCAATGTCAACCCACCAGCACTCATTATGCGGCATGTCATTGAAACTTCATGTTCTGCAGTCACACTTAAACTACTTCCTTGGTGATCTTGATGCAGTCAGTGATGAACCTGGTGACATTGCAATGTTGTAACCAGGGTACGAATCATGCAGAGACAATTAGGGCAGGGCTTCAGCTTTTTTCCAGGATGTAAAGGGAAACCAGTAATGTGCAGGCACGTGCTTAAGTAACTGAAGTCTTACAATCCTTACAGTATCTTGCTTGTTTAACATAATGTCTGCAGTATGTAAACAATACAGCATCCAGCTCTGTGCCTGACTAACATCAAAGGTATAGATTTTCACCACCAAAACTGCCTTATAGCTTCTCCTTTTGCTCATGTTAACTCTATGAATGAAAACTAATTTGAGTTCAAGAAAGTAGTCGTACATTTGAACTAATACAATTACTCAGCCTTCAGCACAGATGCATTTAATTGTACAACTACCCAACCAGGTAAAATCCCTGAAGTCCTGAGTGAAAACAAAGTGGAACATGTTCGTTTATTCATTAATTCATTCATTCACTCACTTTCTTATCCGTTTGATTCTGGACAGGGTCATGGGAGACCCGGTGCCAAGCCGGCAGCATAGGGAGCACAGAGCCACCAAGCCACTGAGCCTAGATTCTAACTACACCAACACAACCACACCAATGGCTGTTAAAAGGAAATAATAAATTATATACTGCTGTCAAAACATCTATACAAATCCTTTGTTGCCTCACTACTCATTATTGAGCACCAGTTTTAGCTAACATTAGATATTATATGACTTTTTATATTGCTAATGAAATGCCAAGCCAACACTGGAAACGAAAGGGCAGACTATTAGCTAACGTTAGCCAGCTAAACTGTAACTTCAGGCAAAGATTAGAAACTAGCTGATGTTAGCATTCCTCCATATGCAGGTGACACAATCTAATTCAGAAACTGAGAATGCAATAAAGTGTACTAAAAAAGCCAGATAGCTAACTACTTACATTAACATGCAGTGCCTTCTCTGGCTTGTGCAACTGCAAAGTTAATGAAGACACAACCAATGATGGGAGTGACGCAAGCAGCAGAGAAGAGAAATGGTACGCTCCACATTATGGGCGTCTGAAATCGTGTTAAGAAGTCAGTGTAAGACCTTTTACGCTCAGGTAAACTAACAACGTGTCAGCATCATTATGCAATTAATCATTAATGCAATATAATTTGATTATATTCAATACACTTATTTTCTCCTAGTTTCTCCAAACATCAGACCCGAAATTATTTTTGTGTTCAGCTTGACATTGTCTATCATAGTCTCACATTTTTTTCATGTACCACAGACCGAGCCCACATTACCTGAGTGACTAAGGATATATACAGTGGGGCAAAAAAGTATTTAGTCAGCCACTGATTGTGCAAGTTCTCCTACTTAGAAAGATGAGAGAGGTCTGTAATTTTCATCATAGCTACACTTCAACTATGAGAGACAAAATGAGAAAACAAAATCCA
>JAJAGP010007107.1:0-15787 GCA_025084515.1 Ancistrus triradiatus | reverse complement strand
TGTTGGTGTGAATAAATCAACTGTGGGAGCAATTGTAAGAAAATGGAAGACATACAAGACCATTGATAATCTCCCTCGATCTGGGGCCCCACACAAGATCTCATCCCGTGGGGTCAAAATGATCATGAGAAAGGTGAGCAAAAATACCAGGACTACACGGAGGGACCTGATGAATGACCTGCAGAGAGCTGGGTCCAAAGTAACAAGGCTACCATCAGTCACACACTACGTTCAGAGGGACTCAGATCCCGCAGTGCCAGGCGTGTCCCCCTGCTTAAGCCAGTACATGTCCAGGCCCATCTGAAGTTTGCCAGAGAGCATATGGATGATCCCGAAGAGGACTGGGAGAATATCGTGTGGTCAGATGAACCCAAAATAGAACTTTTTGCTAAAAACTCAACTCGTTGTGTTTGGTGGAAGGAAAATTCTGAGTTGCATCCCAAGAACACCATACCTACTGGGAAGCACGGGGGTGGAAACAACATGCTTTGGGGCTGTTATTCTGCAAAGGGGACAAAACGACTGATCCGTGTTAAGGGAAGAATGAACGGGGCCATGTATCGTGAGATTTTAAACCAAAACCTCCTTCCATCAGTGAGAGCATTGAAGATGGAACGTGGCTGCGTCTTCCAGCATAACAATGATCCCAATCACACCACTCGGCCAATGAAGGAGTGGCTCCATAAAAGGTTCAAGGTCCTGGAGTGGCCTAGCCAGTCTCCAGACCTCAACCCCATAGAAAATGTGTGGAGGGAGATGAAAGTCCATCTTGCACAGTCCCAAAACATCACTGCTCTAGAGGAGATCTGCATGGAGGAATAGGCCAAAATCCCAGCTACAGTGTGTGCAAACCTGGTGAAGACTTGCAGGCAACTTTTGACTTCTGTCATTGCCAACAAAGGTTATGTTACAAAGTATTGAGTTGAACTTTTGTTATTGACCAAATACGTATTTTCCACCATAATTTACAATTAAATTCTTTAAAAATCCTACAATGTGATTTCTTGTTTTTCTTCTTTTCTCATTTTACCTGGCATAGTAGAAGTGTACCTATGTTGAAAATTACAAACCTCTCATCCTTCTAAGTAGCAGAATTATAATTGCACAATCAGTGGTACACAATACTTTTTTGCCCCACTGTAACTTAGGCAAAAGAGAGAGTGGTTGTTAGGGGATAGAGATGGAAAACTTTGGCAGTAAACTCGTCAGAGCTGACTGAAAAAAGCAGAAGGCTTTAGTGTAGAAGCCACCCAGCTGGAGCAAAGTTCTCCGTCTGTTGCATGGCCAACTGAGGGGTATACCACTCTTGCACTGTTAAGTCTCTGTTTGTTTGGTCTGGACATTTCTAGCCTGGATTTGTTGTGCTTAAGGGGAGATTTAGCCTACACAATTGAGAATGCTGGGTCTGGCTACTGAACTTTGCTTAGATTGTAGTGAACACTTGTTTTTAGCTTTCAGGTGCACCTTTGTTTTACCAGTGTGCTGTGATTCCAAGGTTGAGAAATCTGGGTTTGTAGTGTTATTTTACATGTTCAGTGGGAGGCACTTTTATATTACTTTCTGTACTCATGAGGTGAAGTGTGGCTTGTATTAAGGTTGTGTTTGATTACTATTTGTATGATTAATTGAGAAATTACAATAGCTGACCATTTAAAAATGAACACAATACCAGAATTTGAAATTCAGATTTGTTAGTTCAGTGGTGCCTAAAGGTTTGTGAACCATTTAAAACTCTCTGCATGGGGAGGCACGGTGGCGCAGCATCCCCAGCATTCCTCCATAAAGAACAACTTCACCTCTAGGATTTTGGTGGAGTTCCTTATATGAACTGCTTCCACAACATTAGTACTGGATTAAAGCCAGGATCTGGCCATTCCAAAACATGAACTTTATTCCTCTTTAACCATTTTTGGTAGAATGCCGTATGTGCTTAGGGTCACTGTCTAGCTGCATGACCCACCTTCACGTGATATTCAGTTCATGGACAGATGTCCTGACATTTTCCTTTAGAATTTGCTGGTACAATTCATAATTTACTGTTCCAGCAATGATGACCTAAAACATGCTACTACCACCACCATGTTTCACCAATGTAATAAGGTTTTTATGCTGGATTGCATTGTGTCTATTTCTTTAGACTTAACACTTCTTATTTCAGTCAAAATGATCTATTTCAGTCTCACCCATACACAAAATATTTTACGAATAACATTCTGAATTCTAAAAGTCCCCTTAGATGTGCAGCAATGTTTTTTTTTATCAAGCAGTGGCTGTCTCCTTACAACCCTGCCACACACCACTGTTGTTATGTGTTCCCCTGATGGTGTACTCATGAACATTAAGAATAACCAATATGAGAGAAGCTGTTAGTTGCTATGAAGGTACCCTGGGTTTCGTTGTGACCTCGCTCTGATCTTTGTTGATTGACAGAGTAGCAAGGGTCTTGAATTTCCTCAATTTGCACATAATATGTCTGACTGTGGGTCAGTGGTGCTCAAACTCTTTAGATGTGCTTCTATAACATTTTCAACCTAATGAGCATCAACAACTCTTTTTCTGAGGTCATCAGAGAGCTCCTTTGTTGGAGTTCGGTACCACTTCATATGTTGTGTTCGTCTGAACATGTGTTATGAAGATAGGGGCATACTCATAAGATTTCCTAAATCATCTTAAGAGCTCCTTACTAGCTTAAAACAGTAGTAGTTTTAGCTTAAGGCGATTTAAGAAGCTACTGTCTTAGAGCAATTCACCAAGGAGAAGCCTAAAACTTTTATTTCAGTGAGAAGTGGGGTTGATTCAGTTGCTAGGTATGATGCATTCTGTTGAAGACTGTGATTGATTGGATACTCCCGTCACTCACTCTCAATCTCTCGTCACTCTCCACACACCAGAAATGCAATCACACAAATAACACTTAATTTGAGAAATACTAGCCTATTATAAGCTTTTAAAATAATAAGCATACAGTGGTGCTTGAAAGTGTGAACCCCCTTTAGAATTTTCTAGATTTCTGCATAAATATGACCTAAAACATCATCAGATCTTTCACCCAAGTCCACTAAAAGTAGATAAGAGAACCCAGTTAAACAAATGAGAAAAAATATTATACTTGGCATTTTATACTGATTGAGCGAAGGAAAAAATTGATCCAATATTACATATAGTGAGTGGCAACAAAAGTATGAATGAAACTTTGCCCTTAACAGCAATAATCACTGCAATAAACGGTTCCTGGAACTTTGATCGTCCTGCACACCCCACCGGCTTGAGGAATTTTAGCTATTCCTCCGTTACAGACAGCTCTTCAACTATGAGGATGTTGGTGGCGTGTTCCTCACATTAACTGCTACTTCAGTCCTTCCAAACATTTCAATTGGATTAAGGTCAGGACTTTGACTTGGCCACTCCAAAACATGAACTTTATTCTTCTTTAACCATTCTTTGGTGGAACGATTGTGTGACCTCAGGGTTGTGTCTTGCTGCATTGGACCAACTTCTCATTGAGATCAGTTCATGGACAGATGTCCTGACATTTTCCTTTAGAATTCTCTGAATCATCAGAATTCATTGATTCCCAGTGATGGCCAGTCGTCCTGTTGTCAGTGTTCTTTGATGGTGCGGGATCATGAACATTAAAATTAGCCAAGTGAGAGAGCGACTTCAGTTGCCCTTAGAAGTTACCCTGGGGTCCTTTGTGACCTCGCTCTCTTTGCCCCCCCCCAAAAAAAACAACACCTATTAAAGGCCTTGATTCTTGGATGGATCTTATTGGTCGGACCACTCCTGGGTAGGGTAACCGTGGTCTTTGAATTTCCTCCATATGTACACAACTGTCTGGACTGTGATGGTGGAGTCCAAATTCTTTAGAGATGGTTTTGTAACTTTTACAGCCTAATTGCCATCAGAAAATATCTCCTTTGTGCGTGCATGATACACTTCCACAAACATGTGTTGTGGAGAGCAGACTTTAGAGAGATAGATCCCGGATAGATAGATAGATAGATCCCTGTTCTTTAAATAAAACAGGGTGCCCACCCACACCTGATTGTCATCCCACTGATTGAAAACACATAACTCTAATTTCACCTTCAAATTCACTGCTAATATGTAATATTGGATCATTTTCCTCAATAAATAAATGACCAAGTATAATATTTTTGTCTCATTTGTTTAACTGGGTTCTCTTTATCTACTTTTAGGACTTGTGTGAAAATCTGATATTTATGCAGAAATACAGAAAATTCTAAAGGGTTCACAAACTATTTATTTTTTGGTTTATTTTTTGACAGTGTATTTACAATTTACAATCATTTTTGTAGTCTACTTAATCTATTGGATAGCCTATGAACTGGAAATAATGCGGCTCCGTCTCTTTTCAGGTATGGTTGCTGCCGTGTGTAATCTATTTAACTGGTGGGGTTGGTTCATATGTAACTTTCATTTCGGATGTTACACCATTGTTGCACTGGGTAGGAGATGTGAGCACATGCCTAATAAGATCAACCGCAAACATTATTCCTGCCTGATTTAATCTTTAGCGCTTGATTATCTTACTGTTAGGCTGTGTTTGGAGAATGTTTCTTCTGCTTCTATGTGTTTCTGGATTTTTCTCCTCTGCTTAAGAGAACTCCTAAACCTCTTCCCAACTAATAACTTAATAACTTTTATCTTAACTAGGATCTACTCCTAACTTCGAGAGGGAAACAATCACAACTCTAAGATTTTAGGAGCTATTCTTAGCACTAAGAATCTCTATGAATATGGTCCCAGACTTTGATAGATCCCTTTTCTTTAAATATAACATAGTGTCCACTTACACCTGATTGTGGTCCCATGTATTTAAGACACCTGACTCTAAATTCACCTTCAAATGAAATGCTAATTCTAGAGATTCTTTTTGCCAGGTCAAATTGGGCCAGATAAATAGGGACAATTTATACTTTTTGTTGTATCAGATACAACTAAACCAGCTTTTGCAGATGAGGTTCCCCTCCAATGGCTACAGGAACAACTTGAAATCATAAACCCAATGTGTTTTTCTTCTAATTTGTGCGAATGCTCTCATTGGTTTATCAGCCATGTTTAAAAATTTAAGTCATAGACGTGTCTGATGCCTTCTCCATAATACTGTATAGTTCAGTAAATACTGGCAGTAAATATGTTTGAAATCTCCCTGAGTTTTTTGTATAAACACACAAGTTGCACTAGAAGTTTGTAAAGTATGCCATTTGCTCCCTGCTTGTCAGTAATCACTCAGACAAAGCCAATACAACAGAGAGCACAAACAATTGTGATTCTTTATGATTGGAACCAATGAAAATAGGGAGAAGACAATTCATCTGTTTTAGGTCTGTCTAGCATGTGTCTAGTCTATTGCTAGACTAGTGCTTGATAATGCTTTACTATCTGTTATATATTTAATCTATTGTTTACTGATGTTTAAGTTCTCACCAGTACAAATAATTGTTTTTGCAGACCCAATTTGGTTGAGAAAATGTTTTTTTTTAGCCCAACTCTGAACTGACTCAAATTAAAAAAAGGAACAGGGGCATATTCACAAATACAAACATTCACACCAGACAGAGTAGCCACTAGCTCAGTTTTGCATGGTGCATGTGGAACGTGGTCCATGTACCTGTCTATATGATGCTATGGTCGATAACTTATTCTACATGTAGTATTTCCTGCTGTCATGGGACTAAACTCTGCCATTTATAACCGCTGTGTCCCAGGTACTCTTTCCAGGATGAGGAGGATATGTTCATGGTAGTAGACCTGTTGTTGGGAGGAGACCTACGCTACCACTTGCAACAAAATGTTCAGTTCACTGAAGAGGCAGTCAAACTTTATCTGTGTGAGATGACCCTGGCACTTGATTACCTGCGGAGTCAGAACATCATACACAGGTGTGTATGTGACATACAGAACAAACAAAGCCTTTTAAAGTGTGTAAAAACATTGTAGTGCCCCACAACTTGCTTTATTAGCTGATAAAGGTATGAAGCTGGGGCAGGTACACATTTTAAAAGGCAGTGTGTTTACACTTTAAATTGACCAGTCCAAATGCCAGCTGCCACGGGACAAGTTTCTGAAAAATGGAGGCTGGTGTCATCAAATTAAACCAGCTACCACATCATAAATCACACATCCTAGATTAGTCTTGGAGATGATGGGAGGTTTCAGGTAAAAGCTCACATATTAGAAGATAATCTAAAATTGTAAAGTTGCTTTGAGACAATGCTCCATTGTAAAAAGCACTATATTACTAAATCTGACTTGACTTGGCTTGATTTGTGTAATACAAAGTTGAAACCTTATTTTGAATATAAATAACAAAATATTATCACAAGTCAGTGTAGCTTATAGAAAGAGTCTCAAACAATCTGTTAACATGGACTATGGTGGCTTAGTGGCTTAGCGGTTAAGGTACTGGACTGTGGACCAAATAGTCTAGAGTTTAAATACCACCACTGCCAAGACTGAACAAGGTCCTCGACCCACAGTTGCTTGGATTGTAAGACTGCATGAGTTGTAAGTCTTACTGGAAAAGGGCATCTGCTAAATGACTAAATGTAACATGTAAATGTTATTGAAGTTTGTGTCCCACTGTCCCAGCGGTTAAGGTACTGGACTGTGGACCAGAAGGTCCAGCGTTCAAATCCCACCTCTGCCAAGCTGCCACTGTTGGGTCCTTGATCAAGACCCTTAACCCACCATTGCTTGGACTGTAAGATTGTATCAATTGTAAGTCGCTCTGGATAAGGGCGTCTGCTAAATAATGTAAATGCTAAATGTAAATGCTAAACATGCCTAAAAGGTAACAGAAGTGCAAAAAGGATCAACATCCTCCAAAACTATTTGTTTTGCTTTTCATAGAACATGAAAAATAATGACAAACATAACATCATTAACAGGCCGGCGTGGTGGCACAGCGTTTAGCACGTCTCACAGCTCCGCCTGTGTGGAGTTTACTCCCCAATAAATGTAATTCTCCAATAAATGTATCCTTTTGCTCTAATGTAATCACTTAGATATATCGTCATTACATTCATACATGTAAGGTTTTATTCTTTTTCAAGTACTTTTCCAAGTATTAATTTTTGTCAACAAGTGGATATACTGTACATCCACACATACAGTATAGGCTGTAAAGGTTCTGTTTAATGGACAGTTTTGACAGATGTTATTTTCACTTCAGAGTAGTAAAAGCTGCTGTATGTTTGAACACTGTATTAGAAATGACATGGCAGTTCTGACAGTTAATATCAGGTTATGCTTACTGCAGGAGATTGTACCTGGCCTGATCTGTGATTAGTATAATCAGTAATTACAACTTTTCAATGATCCTGTAGCATGTTCTAGGGTGACTACACGTGCTTACGGATACACATATACATCAGAGACAAATAAGCAGTATCTAAAGCTCAGATGACTCATTATGACCTTGTTATCACTCATCAGCTCCATTGTATAATAGAGTCACATTTTCAGTGGTGGCTCTCATGCTGTCAGGCCCACACGCATGATCATTTCAGTCTCTATTATAGTTCTTACCATTTCAAAAATTCAAATGGCAACATTCATCCAAAGGTCAGTGAAAGGGCAGGCTGATTTTCTAATTGGTGTCACACATTATTAGTAGTCCTTTACTGAACTGAGTTACAGGTCCATTTTATTACTCTTCATTTGGCAAAGATGGTTTGGATGCTGTCAGAGTCTATAATTACACTAATCCATCTCTCATCTATTGTGAGGTGAAGTGCAAGCCGGGAAAGTGCTAAGTAAATTTGAACACTTAAATATTGCAGAGACCACATCAAGCTCAGAGCTAAGAGTCTATTAAACTATTAATCTCTTTCAAATAAGCTGTTTCTAACCATTAGAGTTCTTGTGGAATGATAGGCAGTGTGTAGAGGGGTGGGTTCTGAGAGTGTATATAAATTGGTTTCTGAGTGCATGTGCATCTTTAAAAACTTGTTGAAATTCCTGTTATAAATCGTAATTAGTTTGGAACTGATGTTCCAGTGTTCACAAAAAAAGTTGTTGTACATTTTAATAATTAAAGATGCTATAGGACGTTGAAGTTAATCACCACATCCTTCAGACAACCTGTGTCAATAAATGCCATTTTAACAAAAAATGAGCCTTGCCAAGAACTTATCATCATATGTTATAAGTTTTAGGTCTTTCCTAGTGCAAAATGTATTTTTTACTTCAGGTCAATGGTGTATTGGGTAATGGGAATTGCACTGCACCCTTACTCTAGATCTTGTGGGTGGTGGGTCCATATGAGCCATATGAGCTCACTGTTAGAAGCTACTCCCAGACCTGACTCCAGGGTAGGTCTCAGTTACCCTCTGTCAGGCAAGTTACACACAATTCTTGTACTTATACTTATTATAAGGGTGCTTCATGTATTGTGTTTGTATGAATCTTCACTCCAGACCTGTTTGTTTTCAGAGACCCTACTGGGAGCTCACGGGAATGTGGTAGCCTAGTGGGTAAGGTACTAGACTCTGGACCAGAAGATCCAGGGTTCAAATCCCACCTCTGCCACTGTTGGGTCCTTGAGCAAGGCCCTTAACACACAATTGCTTGGATTGTAAGACTGTACTAATTGTAAGTCGCTCTGGATAAGGGCGTCTGCTGAATGCTGTAAATGTAAATGTAAATATAGCCCTGGAGGTCATGAGACCACACAAGCCCTTCCACCATGACAAGGCCTAGACCCAGGAAGGGACAATTCCCCAATTCAGCCTTCCGGGAGGAGCTCGGAGTAGAACCGATGCTATTTCGCATGGAGAGGTGCCAGTTTACATAGCTCAGGCATTTGTTAAGGATGCCTCCTTGACGCCTCCCACTGGCGATAACTGGGAGGAGGCCCGGGGTAGACCCAGGACCCACTGGACGGAATATATCTCCCAGAGGATTCCCCAAGGAGGAGCTAGTAGATGTTGTGAGGGACATAGATGGCTGGGCTTCCTTGATTGCCCTGCTGCCAGGGCAAGAAATAAGATCATATTGAAAACTGTACTTGAAAATGTTTTTTGACTGCTGAAAAGTGAAGTACTGAAATCGTTTGATTCTCTAAATAAACTTTTTGGATAGAAATAACATTTGCTTCATTACAAGGGAGGGTTAACAGCATACATTGTACCAAAGATGCTTTAGAAAAGAAATGAGCAGACAGTGGTTACAGTAAGTTAAAACTCCCTGCAAAGAAAATAAGGAATCAGTCTCGAATTTAGAACCCATCCTCATGTAGGTGAGACTGTATACTGAAAAAAATGAAAAACCTTCATGACTAACAAGTCACATTGGATAGGTACAGAAGTTGTCAGGTTACATTACTAGTAATTTTCATTACAGAAAAATATCTGGTAATGTACAAATCTGCAAATCTACAAGAAAAACATTTGGTCAGAGCAACAGTTGAGTCAGTGTTTGTCATAATTTTGTCTTAAAATCTGGCTCCAAAACGTGTGTACTGGTATTGCCTAAGCTGAGGAGACACAGAATGCTTTCCTCAAATTTTGCCAAAACAGAGTACTTTATCGATTATTCCAAATGAGCCTCCACTTAAGACTGTGCAAAAATGATGCTGAAAAATTGAATTGTGATGCTGTTCAAAGAAAGAGCTATTATATTCAGTAGTTTTCTAATTGAGTGTTACCCCGGGGTATTACTAAAATGTTATGACTGTCTGCAGGAAAAATCAACCACTGTTATCATTATGACCTTTCGAAAACAGCCATGAAGAAGGCTTGCTGTTCACATTAGGTGGCAGCAGAAACCTCACAGCTTGGACCAATATTTATTCATCTGCATATCCCAAACTACCCCCAACACACACACACACACACACACACACATGCTGGGTGGAAGAAATCACCAGCCTGGGTGAATGGGGAACAGGCAGATTGTGGGTTGTTTTTTCATTGCCTCGTGAACACGTAACTTAATTGGCTGCTCATATGGCCACCCATACAACAAATGTAGTGCTTAATGGTGATATTCATTTATGTATCCACTTGAGGTAATTTTGAATAGAGATAATGTAAAATAAATAAAGAGACATTCATAGCTTGCAAGTCCAGCTCAGAGTGTGGACCCAGGATCTACTGTCTCAGAGGCAGGTAGATCCTGGGTAGATCTATCTCAGAGGCATCATTGAACTTAGAAACAGGATGGACATTGGACATCTAGGCCATTTTGGTCTAGCTGTTAGGAGGTTTTGGGAACATTGGTTCCATGAGGGAACGCAAACACGCCGAACAGGCTCCGTGTGGCCCAGACAGACCACCAGAGGATCACAGAGGATCATTTGGATTGGCAACCAGCATGAGCAGCTCCCTCAGTTTTGTTGTCCACTACCCAGACACAGGTGGCACCTTCACTACACACCCCTTTCTCTGCCCAGACCATTTTCAGGTGCTAAGCAGAAGAAAATTTGTTGTCACAGTGCCATTACGTGACCTGCCATTGACAGCCAGCCACCATCACCTGTGTTTGCAGTTGTTTCAGTTTCAGTCCTGCCTTTGTTGTTGAGTGTCACACTGCCCCAACTGCTGGTGTGATGATCTGGAGAGGCATCACATACGACAGTCAGGCACCCCTTGTAGTGATATGAGGGGTGCTAACAACTCAGAAATATGTGCAGGACTTCCTATGGCCACATATGTTGTCTCTTATGGCAGGGCTTTTGATTGCCATTTTTCAGCATTATAATGCTAGCCCAAGCACAGCAACGGGTTCCCAGTCTCTGTCAGATTGCAACACTTCCTTGGCCTGCATGGTCGCCAGATTTATCGTCAATCGAACATTTATGGGTCCAGCTGGGACACCAGCTTCACCAAAGTTTGTGGAGGATCTACAGGTCCAGCTCTTGGCAAATGTGTCGTAGAGACATGTCTGACAGTCAACAATCTCTCACCAAGATGTACCCTAAAAAAGTAGCCTCTGAGAGCATTTTTATAAGACAGCGGAGGCACTTTTATTCTCTGTTGTGGCAAGACCCAGTGTCTAATCAGACCAGAGCGGAGGCCTATATTGCTGCAACCATATATAATTCATTTTTTACCAACTATTTTAACTGTTTAACCTTTTTTATGTTTCATTTTCATTATTGAAGACTTTTTTTTTAAATCATGTCTGTGTTCAAAATGGTTTACAGGCTAATCTAGGGGGGCTGCAGCCCCAGCAGTATCCCCAATCCCTCTCCCTGCATCTATGGGTATTAGTATCCCCATTTTGGTGTTACAACAACCTTCACTCTTTTGATAAGGCTTTTCGTTGGATTTGAAACATGACAGTGATATCAGGCACTGACATTGAAAAATAAGCCTTGGCTCACTGTTTGCATTCCAGTTCCTCTCAAAGACATCTGTTAGATTTCAGAGTGGAGCTTAGTGCAAGCCAGCCAAGTTTCTAACATTTTATAACTTGGTTGTATTAGGAGTGTAGGGTAGACGTTTTGATGAACTGACTTGCTTGGGGAGGTGGAAACCTATTAAAAAGTGTCACATCTGAAGTGCCCAGTACAACCCATTAGTACTGTCATTGTTTGTCGGTAGAGATTTCATGTTTGTATTCTTCATAATTTTGAACCTGGTAACAGTATGTGTGGCTGAAATAACAGAGATCATCAATCAGGAAGGGGTGTCTACATACTTTGATCACATAGGGTAATGTCAGCTAGGTTAATTGTTTTCTGAGCAACCAAAACCTGAGCTGAGTTTGGGATAGAGTCAGCTTAAAAAGTAATTGATTTGTCTAGCCCAGCACACACCATGTAAAACTTTCCCTCTTTCAAATCATCTATGTGGATGTGATGAGAATACGTGTCTTGCCATCTACTGAGCCTCTTTCAGGGCCTGTTCCTTTGTAACAGTTGTAAAGTAGTTGGCCATCAGGCTGTATTAAGGCTCTGGAGACTCAGTTACGATTGTCTCCAAAGTGTGTGGCATTCCTGTTCCACCCGGTGGACTCCTGACAGGAGAGACTCGGTCTTCGCCATGCAATTATTTTGTTGCAAACCAACTAGGGGAGAATTGTTTCCTAGCAACAAGTCCTAGCTGCCATGTCATGTTGGCCAAGGAGGGTAAAATTAGTCCTTCCTAAGAATTCTTGAAAGGACAAAATAAAGGGATCTCTTATGTTTTGTCTTGTTTTTTTTTCCTCAGTGTTCTTGTGTAAATGGGATTAGGGATTATTTGCAAGATGGCTATGCTGCTGAACGATTTTACCCCTTGCCAGATGTCTGAAAAATGTACTGAAAAATCTTTGACATTTTAGAATCAGGATAAAAATAAGTTTAGGTTTGGCCAAGATTGCAAAGGATGTGCCAAACCGTAATATGAAAAAAAATTCTGCTCTTATTTTTCAAGTGGAGATCCAAATTAATGTCACTGTATGATGCTGTATTGGTGGCATGACTTTGCATCGTATTATAACAATTAGTTTTGAAATATCGCTTTATATGTGTGTAAGCAGCGTGTTCTTGTTCTTTCTAAATCAGTGTAATTGTGAATTTGAAATCTGGGTTTTCTCTATTTTTGGTACGAGTTTGAGTTTGGTAAGAAATGGACAAAAGCCATAAAGTTTCAACCCTGTACCAAGTTGTGTGTGGTGTGTGTGGTGTGTGAGAGAGAGAGAAGAGAGAGAGAGAGAGAGAGAGAGAAGCAGCAGGGAAGCAGGATGGTATGGATGCTGTAATGCTGTGTACACTAATCTGATCGTCCTTGGCTGGCTGTCAGCAGTGTAGGGATATCTGTCTTAATTAACTGCGCAAATGGTGCTTGTTTGTGTGTGTGTGTGTGTGTGTGTGTGTGGTGTGTGTGTGTGAGGGTGTTGTGTGTGGAGAGACAGAAAGAGTGAAGAAAAAATAGAGAGGAGAGTGTGTGTTTAGCATGGTGCAGTGTGTTGGCTGTAAACACTGAGACAATGGTGTGTGTGTGTGTGTGTGTGTGTGCGGTGTGCGTGTTCGTGTGCGCTTTAGCATTTTCATCAGTGAGCCACAAGTGTGTTGCCAGAGACATGTACTGAATGTGTGTCTCAGGCAATTAGCAGGCATGAAGTAATCCATGAAGGCCCCCTGAGAGCCAAACATTCACACCAGTGAAAGGGCAACACGGCGCTCATTACAGACTCCGAACACGCGCCACGCTAAGACATTCTGCACTCTTCCTTGAAATCATATCCAAGGAGAAGCACTTTCTTTTATTGGTTTGTCCCTGCAGGGTAGCCATTTTTGTTGTCAGCAGCAGAAATTTTACAAAGCTCTGCACAGAAACACCAAGGAATCAGTAACTGTTTTGGCGATGGTTCTCTGAAGGCCTAACTGAAAACTGCAGAAACTTGTAAAATTGCATCAATCTTTGTTGAAAAAGCTTATATTACTGACCTTCTGTTGGAACAGTTTAAAGACCAGATGTAATCCACAACCCATCCCAGTCACTAAGCACATTACGTTCTTTCCATATCACCCATCCAAAATGGGTTTTTAATCCTGTATTATGATTACACCGCTACTACAATATCTTAAGGGGCTACAGTGTTTTTCAACCCGATCTCTATCTGCTACCGTCTGTAGCTTAAATGTAAGATTGTCGATCATACACTCACCGGCCATTAGTTACATCTTGTACCTAAAGATACCATCTCACTTGTGAGATACCGGGTTGGACCCAAGAACTGCTTTAACTCTTTGTGGCATGGATTCAGAAAGATGCTTGAAACACTCCTCAGAGATTTTGGTCCATACTGACATGGACCTAAGAAAAGCTAAGAGTATCTAAGAAAAGCTGTGTTTTTTTCAGGGATGCTCTTCTGCTTACCTTGGCTGTAATGAATGGTTATTTGAGTTACTGTCCCCTTTCTATCAACTCAAGTCTGGCCATTCTCATCTGACCTCTTGCATCAACAAGACATTTTTGCCCAGAGAACTTCTGCTCACCGGATATTTTTTTCTCTTTGTCAGACCATTCTCTGTAAACTATAGAGATTGCTGTGTGTCGATCTTGACGATGTCTACAAAGCTGAATGCATTGACTTGTTGCCGTGTGATTGGCTGATTAGATATTTGCGTTAACAAACCGTTGAACAGGTGTACTTAATAAAAAGGCTGGTGAATGTATTTCCCTGTACACAGGAACAGAATGAAAACCCATTACATGCAACTCAAAGCTTAGTTTCAATGGACGTCCAAGTGCAGTTGTTGGGATAGGGTTTATGTGAACCAAGTATTCTTGCAGAATGCATGATTAAATTCTTCAGTCAAAGTAAATATGTATAATTTGTTCTATCAGAGATGGAACTCCTGTTTTGCTTGTATGTCTTATTGACAGTTTTTTTATGACCAGTTGATTCCGATTCCGATTTTCTTTCTGTCTAAGAATATGGGACCAATTGGTCGATCATCGGTCATGGAAATAACTGGCTGATGAGTGCATCTCTTGTTTTTGTGTTTCAAAATATTGCATCATGCCTTCATATGCCTCACACTGGTTTGGTCCACTGCCTACTATCCCCAAACCCCCACCCCAGTGCGGTCAATTTAGTGACCTTATTTCCAAAAAGAGCTTAGCGACAAATTCTGTGACTTTTTGATCAGACGTTAGCAACTGTCCTGCTCTCGATACAGCTCGCCATCTTTCATTGTGGCTGCTTGTTATACGAGTTAACAAATCAGTTTACGGAGTTTCAGAGCTTAAATGAGTCAGGCAAGCCATGTTCCCAATGACCAGTGCAACATATGCAGGTGGTCATGCATTCACATCCTTTATATTACACTACAAATTAAACATTATGTGCAGTGGAGTATTCTGGTCAGATTTAGTGAGTATATTGTGCCTTAAAAAGTGTGTGTTTTTTGCCAACTTTTTGGGAGATGTTCACGTATTCTGTCATCCGCTGTAGCTCCACCCAAGCTGCTTCCGTCATCAGCTCCAGCCCCACCAT
The DNA here is from genome assembly GCA_025084515.1 of Ancistrus triradiatus. Classification (NCBI taxonomy): domain Eukaryota; kingdom Metazoa; phylum Chordata; class Actinopteri; order Siluriformes; family Loricariidae; genus Ancistrus; species Ancistrus triradiatus. The sequence continues at coordinate 829 of JAJAGP010007107.1, read as the reverse complement.
ACCCAGGCCACTTAATGCTGATGTGCATACTTCACATTACATTCGAACTTTGACTCCATGACTTTAGTTTCGCTCTTAGATTTACCATCTACGCCGCCCAAGGAGGTTGGGTCCCTTTTTGAGCCTTGGTCCTCCCAAGGTTTCTTCCTATAACTCAGGGAGTTTTTCCTTGCCACTGTCGCCCTAGGCATGCTCAATTTGGGATTGGACGTAGTTATTAGGAGATAATCTATACATGTAAAGTTGCTTTGAGACAATGCTCCATTGTAAAAAGCGCTATATAAATAGATCTGACTTGACTTGACTTCTGTCCAGTCCAGGCAACCCCAGCATCCCAGGATCCTCAAGGTCCCTAACGTTTGTAACGTTATAGCGTTTCAAGCAGTGATTCATTTGGCATACCTATTTAGCACCCATTCACAAAATACCACAAGGTATTTTAACCAAAGTACCTGTCAGAATTGAGCTTCAGTGTTTATATTTCTTTTGGCATACTTTCTCAAACAATATATAGCAGTATCAGCAGATATGTATCATTTTAAGTGTGTAAATCGTAGTGGAGTTCTAGTGGATATATGGCATATACCTAGGTCTCATATAGACTACACCACTAGTGAGCATTCTTCTATTATGAATACTTTTCTGCTGGTTTCTGAGTATTACAGAATGTGGCAATTACAGATATGTTACAGATGCCAACAATTAATTAGGTAGGTTAAAACAAGAGTAATACTCTAAGTCCCTCTATGTAATGTAATGTTCTGCATTGCTGATTTTCTTTATTTTCTCCTCAGAGACATAAAACCAGACAACATTCTGCTGGATGAAC
>JAJAGP010007106.1:0-15789 GCA_025084515.1 Ancistrus triradiatus | reverse complement strand
ATGGATTGTAGATTTTCATATATGCAGTATAATGGAGTTGCTTGTGTGGAATAAGTCAATGCGAGAGAATGAGTGATGAATTTGAGAGTGAGTCACGCATTGAATAATTTTAATTCTATTTTAATTTAAGTCCATCATACTGTCAGGGAACACAGTGACAGTTTAACATTTAACTCTTGAACGTTTTGTAATATAACTAAGAACACAAGCATGAAGAGCAACAGAATAGAATTGGCTCTGATAGAACATGGAAGCAAATATTTGAAATTGTATTTAGTTTTTTTTTAGTTTTTCTTTGGATACTTTTATTGTTGCCTTATCTACACCTGTAAGTAAAAGTAAATTGTGCAGAAAATAAACTTGTGTACTTTAATATACACATATGGAGATTTGAATTGTGATTTTATTTAGAATTACTTTCTCAAAATAAATAGATTTGAGTATCAGTAATGATAGATAAGTTTATCAAGGTATATTCAGAAAATTGGGAATTCGCTGTTTCTTATAGATTTCTTTTGAGTCAACAATAAGGTGAACTTTGACTTGTTAGGAGAGACCAAAATAAGCCATTTATGAGATCTTAAATGTTTCTTATGTAAATAGTATCATAAGTTTAGGATGAGACATAAAACAGGCAAGTCTTCTGTGAGACAACTATAAGTTTCATTTAAGATCTCAAATGTTTCTCATGTTTTGCATGATGAGACGAATCTGAGATGAGACGAACTTAAGACAAACTTAAGACAAATTTAAGAAATGATACTTTGAAAATTCAAGCGTTGTTTCTCAGGAGACAAATTTAAGAAACACGAGAAATAAGCTTAAATCTCACATTGATCTCAAACACGTCTTAATTATGTCTAGGAGAAGTAAATGAGACAAACTTAAGATCTTATTTAGAGAATTTCTTTCCTCTGGGTTGCCATCATTGATGAAAGCAAAGGTTCACATACTTTTGCCACTCATTGATCTGTAATATTGGATCATTTTCCTCAATAAATAAATGACCAAGTATAATATTTTTGTGTCATTTGTTTAACTGGGCTCTCTTTAGCTACTTTATTTTTTTTTTTTTACTTTTAGTGAAAATCTGATGATATTTTAGGTCATTTATATGCAGAAATATAGAAAATTCTAAAGGGTTCACAAACTTTCAAGCACCACTGTAAACGTAAAAATCCCCAAGGATGTGCTGTTATCAGGGAAAACATGAATTCACTACCCTTACCACACAATGGTATGCTGGTCAACCAGCTTTTCCAACAAAAATATACTAGTTCACCAGCATAATCAGCACCAGAACAGAACAAACCAGCATAAACCAACTTGGATCATCTTGCGCGGGAGTTGGGGGACTCTGGACAAGCCAGAAAATTCTTTATTACAGTTTGCAAACCATATCATACTGGGCTTTGTGCATTATTAGGATGGCCATTCTACGCTGTTTGTATCAGAGCACAAGCAGCATCTCAGTCCACCACCGGAGGGCGGTGTTAAATCTAAAATGGCGCCCGCATGAACTACGTTCCCCAGATGACACAACGTGGGCACGTGATGTTTGGAAGCTGTACTTAATTTAACAGGCGGCAACTGATTAATGTTATTTAAACTGTCCAGAATCAGCGAAGCCCCAGATAAACGGCAAGGCTTGTGTGAAAATATAAATGTTGGGTATGAAAGAATGAAACGAATATGAATTAATCTTAAAGAGGAAAGAAAGCCATAAAAGCTGAAGAGATTCTACAGGACTTGAGAGACAAACTACAAACTGAAATTCCAAAAGAAGGACCAGAGTAGGAGAGCAAACTGAAAGGGAAACAGATTTTAAACGCAAAGAAGAAAAGTTAATCTGAAGAAAGTTAAATAAGCGTTTCTGTTCTGAACTGAAGAGAGTTGAAATATTCATATTAAGCAGAATAAGTACTTCATTTAAGGATATTCTGAAACAAAGGCATATGTTTAAACTGTTTCCCAAGGAGATTGGTGTGACCATCTCAGCCTGAGTCTGTTCAATATAGAAGCCATTTTGAGGTTTTCAGAGTAGGTAGATGCCATTTTGGAGCTCCTTTCCATTCTCTCCACCTCAATACGAATGTGCACTCCTTGTCCACCCCCCCGATTCAGACCACACACCACATGAGTAGTGCAGGTAGAAAACGTACACACACGCTCACACTCTGTCTCTGTTTAACAGGAAGGAATGTTATCACACCTATAAACTACATATTCTAGATCTAAATAACGATAAGCGAAGGTCCATCTTTTTTGGATTGGCCACATAAGTTGGTTTTGCTTCTAGCACTTCCAAAGGTCAAAACCAGACTCACTCTGTGCCTGGATTCAAACCGGTGCCCTCATGACAGTTTGTGTGTACTGTATTACATATTTGTTTGTGATGTGTTTGAATGTGTATTCCATTGTGGTAACCTCTTATTAAGTTTCTATTTGTATTCAAGTAAAGTGAGAGATCAGTGAACTGACAGAAATCTCTATCCATCCAAACCCAAAGTGTATAATATAATATGGTAACCTGTTTGTAGTTAAGTTGGTGAAAATTATTTGTTACAGTTAACTGTAAACCTAAAATATAGGCAAAAGCTAAATGTTTTTTGTAACGTGTGAACTGATGTATATTAACTTTTCTTACTGATCTTCCAAAGCAGAATAGCTCGTGAGCACACAAGAACATAAACTTCGTAGAATCTGCACCATGTATTTTTATTCACATTCAAGACATATAATACAATCTTTATGACAAATACTTCATTTGTTGCTGCCCATGGAAATCAAAACAAATGTTCCATTCTCCAGATTTGAACATTGGCCTCTAGGGGGAATAATCAGCTAACAGTTATCATGCCAAGGGCAAGTGTTTATTCCTATAGAATAACAGAGCAATTAGTGTTAATGAAAGTATGAAAAGGCACACGTGATATCGAAATATATGAATACTCAGGTTATCATTATTATTATTTTACTTCAGTCAGAGTTTGACCAATAGCTTAAATACTAAACTACCTACAATCATTATACTATGGCATTTACATTTTGCACCAAGACTTAAATTAACCATCAAAAAATGAAGTCTTATTTCCTCCATCTCCTGCTGGTGTCTCTCCTCCATTTTGATTTCCAGTTCCATCCAACTCTGCTTTCGCACTCACTGAAAATGAGAATGGGTCATTTAATTACTGCAATAATGTATTAGGGTGGCACAGTGGTTGGCACTGTTCCTACCCTTTGCTATCAGCTAGACCGTGACTCTGCAAAACTCTGAATTGGATTAAGCATGTAGGTAAATTAATGAATATTACATTACTTGTGCCAAGGTACTATGAGTACATTATACTGTCCTATTGTAATTAGTTTTAGAGATGGTGGAATCCAGGCCCGAGTAATCTTAGGAGAATGAAGGCAAGAAGAGTCTTTAAGAGACACAAACACTTTGTAAATCTGAAATAGATTTCGTAAACTACGCTAGTCACAGACTTGTAACTCTTGTATTTTCTTATGTCTGTTGCCCTCATATATCAAATATATAAGAAGCATGTCTGTAATCTGATATGAAGAGATTTAATGTCATGATGGTTTAGTATTTTTTTTTATACTTGGGTGGGTCAAATTATATCCTGATCATAGAACATGCACAACTAATCACTTGCCTGTTTGAGAAAGTTCCCCCCTGTTGGATGTTGTCCCCTGTGGTGCTACTGGGTCTTGAGTCTTTCCACTCACTAGGAAACATCAGAACAGGTCAGAATGAGAAAGATAGTCTTCAGAAGGTGTAGTTAGCAGATGAGATTTATTTATCATAGATTACTGGTAATGATTTTGTTTTCAGTTTAGACTTTGTTACAAATTATACCATCAATTTACTCACTGTCTGGATTCTCCGAGTGATGCTTGTTGTTTATGCTGCTGGGGACTGATGAGTTTGTACGGCCCTGCTGTTCCTTTGTCTCCTGTAGAGATCCTTTTCCCTTGTCTTGCATGCCTGTATTCATGAGCTGTGTGTAAGCTGAATGTCCTTCTGCCAGTGCCTCAGTCTCATTGACTTACTGTTTTTACATTCTGTAGTGTTGGTCTGTGTTGTGTTTGTAAGTGATGTTCTGCTTTCTCCAGTTTCTGCTTGGTTTCATTAGACCATGGTCCAGTTCCTGCATGTTTCTTAAGTCTGTTTTTGTTTTCTGAAACGATTGAAGGTAATTGAGTGAAACACAAACTGGTAAAGTGAGTCAGCATGATTCTTAGCAAAAATAAAAAATCACTTCCAAAATTATGGTAAACATTTCTTGAGAAGAGAAATCTGATTTATCTCAATTTCCGTTCAGTTGACATTTTTTGTTAATTTACGAAACTTCGAAAATTTGTCTGTTGACCTGGGGGAGTCAAAACCTTTGCACAAGACTGTACAGTTATGTCTCAGGTTTATGGCGCCTATGGAACCTCTAATGGATACTGTACACCTCATTGACGTGTGTCTGCACCTCTGTGAGGCAATTTCATCAGTTTACCAGCTTTGGCAGTGAGCAACAGGAAAGCCGTAATATTTCAAGCAGCTGGTGTTGTATAAATGATGTGTGTGTTTGTCCTGAGCATTGTCTCTAAATAGTGACTTGGTTCTTTCCCAAGAAAAATGAATCATCACCTGTTGCTGTGTTGCTCTCTAGTGTGGTTAAACGTACTAGTTAGCGTCCAAAGAGAAAGTTAGCAAACGCTTTTGAGGGTCCAGTGAGGTCACTAATATCAAAATTCAACTGAGACACATTTTTGTTCATCAGCGACAAAGACAACCACGCAGGTGCAGGTCCCTGATTACAGGCGTTTAGGCAGCTTTCACTGGGTATACAGAGTCTGAAAGATATCAAGTACAAAAGAACTAACTCTGTGTAATGGAAGGAACAGATCTGCAGATATATGACTCATATACTTAACTCTTTGGATGCACATTGTCGACTTTTCTCCCAGCGGGCACTGATGAATGTGGATCTGTACGTTCCTGGAGTTGCTCCTCATTAAGAATGTCTGTCTCCTGAACCTGAGTGGATTTGTCCATATGCTGTGTCCACTTGCTCTGTCTCAGTTTCTCTGTAAGCTGATGGTTTTCTTCTACCAGCTCCTGTATTATCTATACATAGTTTCTATTCATTAGACCTGTATGTCCTTTTTCATTTCCAGTGTCTTATACTCAGTCAGAAGTTTCGAATTATTTTCTCTTACCTTTTTAAACTCTTCCATTTGCTTATTCAACAGTTCTTCCTCATGTAGATCAGACCCAGTTGCATGCTCGGTGGTTGATTCTGGACGTGTAGAAGACATTCCACCAACTAGAAAGTAATGACAATCAGGTAATAAATAGCTGCAGTAATTATTTAAAACAAAAAATTAAGTTCCAATAATTATTCTTGGAAACATTAATTTCCACAGATCCTCTCTATCTAATATTATAATTTATTTCTGCTGACACATTTTGGAATAAAAAATTGTGGCTCTAAAAGTTCCCTTCTAAAATCAGACTTGTTTGATGTTTGCTTATGTTTGGGAAGGTTTTTATTTATGCTTAATGCGATCGGTTGGTTGTTACATGTAGATTAAGCTATTCAATGGAAAGTAAAAGATCGGAGCACGTGTTCCAATACTGACAGGCTTTATACAAGATGTTTTAGTATGTTATGTAGGTGTAAAAAGTAAACCGTGTTGTCTCCAAAGCAAAGTACACTGCTGTTCCAATTGTAGAATAACCAAACTGCGTCCTCCCTTCATCGGGAGAATGTATTCGCAAGTCCAACTTCCTAGTCCAGAGGAAGTACGCAAGTCCGAACTTCGCGTACTTGGTATTGAGAAACGGCCATTATTTAAGTGGGGCTCCAGCCCATGCATGGCACGGGTTATTTTCTGTGTTTCGCTATTCTCTAGATTTGTCTTGTTTGCATGTGATTACGCTCCTGGATCTTGGTGTTTGCTACCTCGCTTTTGTACTAATTGTACTTCGCTCCGGTTTGCTCTAGCTCTTTGCGTTGTTGCGATAAGCGCGTGATTATAGTTCTTTTGCCTGTTTAGCACTCAGTTCCGTTTGTTATGCTTTTTTGTTTTGTTTATCGTGTTGCCGTTCCACCGCAAATACCTTAGTTACTTCGTCATATGTTTTGGTTATGGTTATGCTTCTTCTCTTTAATAGATATCTTTAATTATATTTGGTCAACCTGCGCACGTCTCCTTATCTGTCCCACGAACCCCCGTTGTTACAGTTTGTGTCGCTAAATGTGACTGAAACAGAATCGGTTATATGAGACTCATTCTGGTGACTGACCGATTGATCGGTGCATCTCTTATTATTATTATTATTATTATTATTATTCATTAATTTATTTATTTTTTACTAATTTTGTGGACATTTCCTAATGCTTGGTAGTAAAATCTAAAAATAGAAATATTTCTAAAATAAATGTCTGAACTTTTGTAGTCTTAAGATATTTCAGTGTATTTGGAAATATTTGAGCTTTGTATTTCTAATTGAATCTGTCATAAAATTAAATAAGTTCTTTTATTTGGTCTCTGATTAAAGGCATGTGACAGCCTTTACTTGGTATGTTGAGTCTGAAAGATATCAAGTACACGTAATCTCCATGTTACGATGGCCCAACTTACGATATTTCGACTTTATGATATGAATCCATTAATAAACATAAATACACATTCAGCAGAAACTGTATTCTGGATTTTCCAAGAGGTACCCAGTATACGCAGTACTCACCGACACTTGGAGGAAGTCGGCACTGCGTGATGTAGGGAGTCACGTGGCAGGAGTGATGAATGCTGGGAAACGTAGTGAGGAAAAGTTAAGCAATAATTGTTTTTTGTTTTCTTCTTTCAATACATTATTCAAAACATTACACAAAATTTTAAATGTTTAATAATAAAATAAGATTTATGTTATGACTTTGCCCAACTGTAGTGGTGGTCGGGGTCGTGTTTTAAACGTGTTAAATGAACACTACAATACTCTCCAGCACTTTACCGGGACATGGGGAGGAAAAGCCGTGGTCATATTTAGACATGTTTAATGTCTACAGGCTGTGCTATGATTGATATATATATATATTAAACTCGTCGATTTACAATAAATTGAACTTATGATAGATTTGTTGGACATTATTCCCATCATAAATCGGGGAGCATCTGCAGAAAAGAACTAACTCTCTGTATAACAAAATGAAGTCTGAGCTGCACATGTATTTGATGATTTATACTTACTCTCTGGAGGCAGAATTTATCCTGACGGGACCTGATGGATCTGGATCAGTACTTTTCTTCTGTTCCTCCTCTTTAATTTTGTAATTCTCCTGAAGCTGCTTGTCTTTGTCCTGAAGGTGTTTGTCTTTGTCCTGAAGCTGTTTGTCTTTGTTCTGAAGCTGCTTGTCTTTGTCTTGAAGCTGTTTGTCTTTGTCCTGAAGCTGCTTGTCTTTGTCCTGAAGCTGCTTGTCTTTGTCCTGAAGCTGCTTGTCTTTGTCCTGAAGCTGCTTGTCTTTGTCCATTTGCTGTTTGTCTTTGTCCTGAAGCTGCTTGTCTTTGTCCATTTGCTGTTTGTCTTTGTCTCCAAGCTGTTTGTCTTTGTCTTGAAGCTGCCTGTCTTTGTCCTTTAGCTGTCTCTTTCTCTCAGATAGTCTCTCTTTCTCTTTAAGCTGCTTGTCTTTTTCTGCCAGCTCATTTTTCTGTTGCTCCAGTAAGATCATCATCCCCTGTATGTAGCTGTTTTTCTCCTGCAGCTCCTTCTCCAGTGTCTCCTGTTTATGTTGACTGTTTTGTATCACTTGATCATTGATATCTAGCTGTTTCTCCAATTCATCTTCTGCCTTTTTGAGTTGTTTGTCTTTCTCCTGAATCTGCTTGTCGTTTTCCTTTTTCTGTTTCTCTCCCTCAGACAGAAGATGTTCAACCAGTATGTTCAATGTCTCCTGTGTTTGGCTGTCCTTGTCTTTTATATCCTGAACATGTAGACCAGTCCCCATTGCATATTCTCCCTGATGTAGGCCTGCATATGTTGATTCTGATGACAATCCACCAACTACAAAACAACAACAATCAGTTAATTAATAGTTTTAAATTATTATTCCACAGATCCTCTCTATTAAATAATATGATTTATTTCTGCTGACACGTATTGGAATAAAAGATTGTGACTCTAAGTGCATTAACACAGGCTATCAGATGTATAACTACCACCATTAAAGAAAGTATACAGTCTAATGTAAATGTTTTATGTTTTGTTAATGTCTTTGCATGGAAAGAAGTTCTCTCAACCTGTGTAAGAAACAACCTTTAACAGGATAATTCAGCTCATGTTAGAAAACGGTTAACAAGCCAATAAGGTTCAAAACACCAGTGGATTTTGTGGAAGGGTGTCTAAAATTTCTCCAGTATGTTTAAAAATGTATACATTTAATTTAGAGAAATAAGTCATACATTAACTTATCATTCAGAAAATACACAAATCATGTAACTGGACCAGGGGCACCTACTTTTACATACGGCCTGTTTTTGAGACCCCTGATCAGTAAGAGACATTTAAATATGCCATGTAGAGAAAAGCACATTCAGATAACCAACCACAAGTCATTACATGGGATAATAATAATGATTATAAATGTCAGTATTTCTTGTTCTTGTTAATATTTTTGGTTTTATCTGATTTATTACTATTGTTACCATTAATAATATCATTAATAATAATATTTTTTATTATTATTTTAAACAAATTTTGTGGACATTTCCTGATCCTTGGTTAAAAAAAAAATTATTTGTGAATTACATATTTATAAAAAAAAATGACTGAGCTTTGTAGTCTTATTAAAATATTTCAGTTTAAAGAAGAACTTTGTAACATGTCTAGATAATCCACGTTAATTTTATGTAATTTTATGAAATTAAAGTTCTGATCTTGTAAACTTACAACTTAGAATCATTGAATAAGGAAACTATGAATAGCAAACTGCAGCCCCTCAGATTTAGATCGTCTGCATGATGTAATCATTCTAGAGAAAGAGTTTATTTTAATGAACAAGAAGAAATTACCTGATGGTTTTTGTGAAATCGATGTTCCTCTGGATAACTAAAAGGAAATAAAACATGTCATGAGCAGATCCAATCAGAAACAGTATATATAAGATGAATTATCTTGTATAATGTGCAGTGTTTATTTACAGAAGAAGGCAAAAGAGATTTTATGTAGTCTGTAGTTTTTTTCAGTGATTCAGCATTCTTAGAGCATCGCAGTAATCCCTGATCTTCATGGAACAGACAGTCGACTGTGATCGTATTCGGTCTGGTTACACATCTGCTGCTGTCTGGTACAGTTTGATCAGGATTAAATGTGTGATGAAGCACCACAAAAACTACAGACTTGGTGTCTAAAGAAAACATGAGAAAGATTTACTTATGTAAAATAAATTACTCTGAATTTACAATATAATGAATCTAAAAGTTTATTAATACCTGCTGCATTAAGATTATTAAGTTTTTTCATTGCTGCTTCAATGTCAGTTCCAGCTCGTGAAACAATGGAGCAGAAAACCAGAATGAAGTCACTCTCCTGCTCTGTAGCCACCTCTTCCAGATCGATTTGCATTCTAAGATGATCCATGAAGTCCTTTTCAGAAGTAAGTGTGTTTCCAGTCACAAAAATGAAACACTTTCCTGAAATAAAAATACTGGTTATTGGTAATTATTAAAAATAATAACATCTCATCACAAGAGTCACAGGGAGACCAGTTATTTTTTTACTTGTAAAATCCCAGCTATGCTGCCTATATAATTCATACCTATTAGGGCTTACACTTTGGCCGTTAGTGGCCAGTGTTGGCCCTTCACGGCAGCGTGTTCTCTCCCCACATTACAGGGGATTCCGCTGAGCTGACACCAGAGGCCAGTGTTGGCTCCGTTATCGTGTGGAATCCCCATATACCAGTGCATTCACGTTGGCATGACTGATTGGCAACGTGATTGCGTTGGGAAGTGCTTGCATCTGTCAAATAGTAGTAGTACTATTTAAGAGCACTACGCGTGCCGCTTGCACGAGGCCTCACTCGCCTCAATCCTTTTCTCATATTTCTCATCCTTTTCTAGCGCCAGTTGTTGGGATAAAGGTACGACCCATCTTGCTTAGAAGGTGGGCCGAGTAGAGCCCAAAGCTCAAGGTAAGGTGTTCAGGGTTTAGTTGCTAGGACTAGGGAAAGCTCGTCACCTGCTCAAGGCTCCTCTCCCTCTTATCCGCTGTCCAGCGTGAGCAATTCCCTCGTTGTAACGCTCCCCCCATCCCGCTTTGGTGCCACACTCCAGTGAGCGATTGGCCAGGGGTATCCGTGGTACGTGCCTGCTGGGGACCTGCATCAGCCTCATGCTCCCTTGGTACAGGGAGGACCGTGACACGCTCTTTGCAGGCTTTCCGCTCGGACTCATGCTCCCACAGAATAGGGAGAACCGTGAGCTTCCTCTGCAAATTTCTCAGAGTGAGTGATTCCCTCGCTGAAACTCCATACGCGCTGCTGTTGCACTGCGCACGCGCACCCCCTGTGCACTTCGGCATTCTCCGGTGCAGCTGAGCTCTAGCGAATGGAGCTCGGGCTAGAAGCGCTTGGATCCGACCTGCGCATGTGCGGACCGCTATTCGCGCTCCGCGCTTTAATCTTGTGAATATTCGTGTTAATACGTCCGTTTTTGGTCGCGCTGCCCATCAGTGCGCATCTCAAATTTCCTTTGGTTTCCGTCATAGTTTTTAGACGGTTGAAACCTTATTCTGAGTCCGCTATAGGCGTCTCCTTTGTCTGCCGTTCTGCTTACTTGCTCTTCCTCCCGGGTCCTAGTGTCTGGCGCCGTGGCAAACCGTGATTACACTCGTCTCTGACACTAGGCTTCGGGAGTTCGAGTTCCAGGTCCCGCACTAACTGTGGGCTTGGTTGTTATTTACTATTGCTTATCATATTTCTCATTTAGGTTCACTAATTCCATCTGGAGCTAACTGCACTTGGGTCCTAACCCTGAATAAAATAATATATATTAATAAGAAATATATTATTTTATTCTTTAACGGTTCGCCAGCCCTTAGCAACATGGCGTACCGTAACAATACCAGCTTAATCTAATTCAGGATCATGGGGAGCCGGGGTCTAACCGGCAGCACAAGTCTCAAGGTGGCAACCAACCCTAGACAGGGCTCCAGTCCATCACAAGGCATGCACACATTCCCCTCATACTGGGACACTTTAAATACACCAGTTCACCTAAAGTGTGTCTTTGGACTTGGAGAGGCATCTCATGCATACACACGGAGAAACTCCACATGGTTCTCACAGAAATGTAATTCCATTGAATTTAATACTCACCTCTTATTTTCGTCTCTTGTTTTGTACCTCTGCTGTCACCCTGTGGAAGTGATTAAAACTGTATAAAGGACTCGTGCATGCCATAACTTATGTACCTCTATTACACCATCTGTCCAGCAGAGGGAACTGTTCAGCTCACATTCATTTGGTTAGCTAATCTAGACTTTTTTTTCCCCAGTTTGAGACCTTGTCCATTTTCACTTCAGGGCTTTGGAGTAGAAGCACAGGAGCATAGTTACACATGGATCTCCATTGTCCACAGCCACTCATGTTTATTTTGGATAAAAGTCAGATACTGATCTTTATGATGTACAGTCCTTGAGAGGGCTTAGTTCAGTAACAGTGAAATCTCTTTACCCAAATAACTTTAGTAACAGACTCTCACAGAATCGTTTATATTTTAACTTTCTAGCTGTTTATGAACAGGGCTTTATATAATATGAAAAGCAGATGAGAGGCCAAATTCCCTTGGTCATTCATGAACATGAGGAGGATTAGAGAAATGAGTGTTTCATGCACAAACTGAAAGAGTTTGAATGACCTCCATGTCAAGATATCCCAAGCTCCAGACCTAATCCCTGTTAAAAACCTGATGAGCTGAGGAGAGCCTAGGAAAGATAAAAGAGCTGATAGAGAGACAAAATGTTCTAGAGCCGCTACAATTTAATTTAAAAGGAAGTCTGTACTCACCAGAGAGACATGGCCACCTGTAAATAAAGGTAAATAATAATTCAGTAGATCTATAGACATTCTTCACTGGACCAGTTAACTATATTCCATAATAGTTTCTGTTCACTGGGGACAAATAATAATAATAATAATAATAATAATAATAATAATAATAGTTATTTGTTATTATTGTTATTGTTGTTGTTGTTGTTGCTTAACAGCCCCTCAGATTTAGATCGTCTGCATGATGAAATCATTCTTCAGAAAGAGAAAGAGTTTAATAAAGAAGTTACAAGCAGAAGTTACCTGATGGTTTTCGTGAACATGACATTCCTCTGGGTACCTAAAAGGAATTAAATCATGTCATGAGCAGATCATTACAGTTATCCAGTCAGAAACAATATATAAGATTGAGTTGTCTTCATGATCAATATGTCGTGTTTATTTTCAGAAAAATGCAAAACAGATTTAAAACCCGATTAGCTGGTTTATTGGGCCAGCGGTTAAAATGTGAAAATTAAAGTACCTGAGATTGTATATAGTCTGTAGCTTTGTTCAGTGATTCATCATTCTTAGAGCATTGCAGTAATCCCTGATCTTCATGGAACAGACAGTCGACTGTGATCGTATTCGGTCTGGTTACCCATCTGCTGCTCTCTGGTACAGTTCGATCAGGATCAAATGTGTAATGAAGCCCCACAAACACTACAGGCTTGGTGTCTAAAGAAAACATGAGAGACATTTCCTCATTATATACAATAAATGACTCTGTATTTAAAATACAGGTATGCAGTGTTTAACGGCTGAGGTCTTAAAAGTATAATAAATTGTAATCGAAAATAAAAATCTTTCTTTTATATCCGGACGTAGCGGCCATAAACACAAGACTCAAAACAACAAAGACCCTACAGCGCTGCCTGATGTATGATGTTAGAGAATACAGTACTGAACTCTAATTACCATATTTTTCTTGATAATTAGAAAAGCTTCCTAATTTAATTATTTATTTACATATGTTACTGTGTTTTCTATAAATTCCTATGAATGAAAAAGGTTTAGTGTGTGTATAACAGTTTAGGCTTCAGGCGCAGTGGCATTAGTGATGCTGTGTAGATGGTAGCGTTCCACTCGTCAGCTTGCAGTTTTCTTATGAAAATACTATTTTTTGTTTTTACATCATGACTCCAAAATGTGCCCAAAGCATTCTCTGTAGCTTAGTTGTTTATTCTTTTTTTAAATGGGTTTTGTTCTGATTTGATTCTGTTGGTTTGGTGGTCTTGTTTCTTTGTAGATTGTTTTTGTGTGCTCTGCCTCTTGGCCAGGGCTCACTTGTAAAGAGATTTTTAATCTCAGATTTGGATTACCCTGATTAACTACAGGTCAAATAAAAAATGAGTGTTATACAAACTGAAATACAGAATGCCATTTATGCAAAAAAGACTTTGTTATATGCGATGTTTGTAGTCCCAGGTTCGGTATTGTAACTGTCCTCCTGAGACTTCGCGTCCCCACATGCGAGGACATGACGTTTTGCGTTTGCTGCTCCTCATCTTCCTTCTGCTTAACTTGGTCCTTATTTGTAGACATTCTTGAGCATTCACAAAAACCAAAAAATACCTCCTGTTCAAAGGCGGTGCTTCAGTTTTTTTATACATAAAAAAATCAGAGCTCCGAGAAGGGTAATGAGGTCTCAAGTGTTTCAAGTTTTATAAAAGATACAAAGATAAGAATTAATGTATATTATTGTTTAAAATAAAACATGATGTGCAAAGTATCTAAACTACAGGACTTAGTAACTGAAGGTATCGTGCCCCATAGAGTAGCCTAAAAAGACTACATGACTATGGTAATGTCTCATCAACCTCCATTTTGGTCAGCATCCTGTTTCAGAAATTGTAATATCGGTGCATATCTGTACAATGAATATAAAAGTCATAATACCTGCTGCATTAAGATCATTAAGTTTTCTCATTGCTGCTTCAATGTCAGTTCCAGGTTGTGAAATAATGGGGCAGAAAACCAGAATGAAGTCACTCTCCTGCTCTGTAGCCACCTCTTCCACACTGATTTGCTGTTTAAGACGATCCATGAAGTCCTTTTCAGAATTCAGTGTTTTTCCAGTTACAAGAATGAAACACTTTCCTGAAATAAAAATATTAGTTATTGGTAATTATTTAAAAAAATAACATTTCATGACAAGAGTAACAGTGGAGGCCAGTTACATTTTTACTGATAAAATCCCAGCTATGCTGCCTATATAGTCATTCATTCTTCATTCATTCATACCCGCTTAATCTAATTTAGGATCAGGGAGCCGGGGTCTAACCGGCAGCACAGGCCTCAAGGCGGGAATCAACCCTAGACAGGGCTCCAGTCCATCACAGGGCATGCACACACTCCCTCAGACTGGGACACTTTAAATACACCAGTTCACCTAAAGCATGTCTTGGACATGTAAGGAATGTAAGAGGTATCTCATACATACACAGGGAGAACATGCCAACTCCTCATGGTTCTCACAGAAATGTAAATCCATTGAATTTAATACTCGCCTTTTTTCTTCGTCTCTTGTCTTGTACCTCTGTTTTCACCCTGTGGAAGTGATTAAAACTGTATAAAGGACTCATGCATGCCATAACTTATGTACCTCTATTACACCATCTGTCCAGCAGAGGGAACTGTTCAGCTGACATTCATTTGGTTAGCTATGTTATGCTGACATGCTGCTCATAATGTGGAACCAGTACAATTTTATTTACAGAACGTCTGTACTCACCAGAGACACATAGACACCTGTAAATAAAGGTAAATAAGTAAAGAATTCTGAGATTACAGTAAATCCCTAGTCATAATCTCTGTTTTGTTCATTAACTGGGAGTATCTCTAAACTTTCTGTGGATATAGTCACATTCTTCACTGGACCAGTTTTTCTTCCATTATGATTCTGAAACCTGTACTAATGCCTACTTGTTTGTTTCAAAAAGCTGCCCCTTTTATTAAATAATATAGTATCTTCAATTAATGCAATACTCAATCTTAATCATAGACACTGTGCCAGTGAGTAAACCTCACAGAAACAGAGTCTCATTCCTACACACGTCCCTCTGGGTTTAATTCCTCCACCAATACGTGCTGCATCAATTTTGTTTTGTTAAAAGCAGGGACTGTATATCGTCATGATAATTCTTACCTTGACTTTTTCGTGTCAATACATGCCACCCCTGTGGAAGTGAAAAATAAAGTGTAAGTGATTCATGCATTGGGCTAAACTTTAATAGATGCATTAAGAAAAACTAGAAAGTAACCATGACCATACTTACAAAATATGAGGAAACTGTTTAAAACAACAAAACGCAACATAACATTAGTAAATACTAATTAATATAAATAAGCTTTACTGTGCTATCAACTCTATAACGATATAATATTCAGGCTATATATCCTTAATGTATTGTTATCTAATAATTATAAATACATCAATAGCAATAATGTGCTTATGTACTCGAATCCAGTACCGTGTGAAACCTGTGAAAACTGTTTACATGAATTTCACAATCGAAAGTGTTTCTGCCACTCACACACAAACCAAGCAACATCAGGTGCATTTGAGGAAATGCTTCAAACTTTGGGATTTGCTAAAATAAATGTCCATGTACCGCTTGGTGATTTTCCATGAACTGCACAAATGCTTTAGCTGGCAGCGACTGTTATTTACTTTGTTTGCTTTACATGTAATTCATTT
>JAJAGP010007105.1:0-15790 GCA_025084515.1 Ancistrus triradiatus | reverse complement strand
AAAATGATCATGAGAACGGTGAGCAAAAATCCCAGAACTACACGGAGGGACCTGATGAATGACCTGCAGAGAGCTGGGACCAAAGTAACAAAGGCTACCATCAGTAACACACTACGCCGAGAGGGACTCAGATCCTGCAGTGCCAGGCGTGTCCCCCTGCTTAAGCCAGTACATGTCCAGGCCTGTCTGAAGTTTGCCAAAGAGCATATGGATGATCCAGAACAAGATTGGGAGAATATCATGTGGTCAGATGAAATCAAAATAGAAATTTTTGGTAAAAACTCAATTCGTCGTGTTTGGAGGAAGAAGAATGCTGAGTTGCATCCCGAGAACACCATACCTACTGGGAAGCATGGGGGTGGAAACCTCATGCTTTGGGGCTGTTTTTCTACAAAGGGGACAGGACGACTGATCCGTGCTAAGGGAAGAATGAACGGGGCCATGTATCGTGAAAGTTTGCGGCAAGACCTCCTTCCATCAGTGAGAGCATTGAAGATGGAACGTGGCTGGGTCTTCCATCATGACAATGATCCCAAACACACCGTGTGTGTGTCTGTGTGTGTCTGTTGACTACAACAGTACAACAGTGAGTATAGTGATGACATAAGCTTGCTCATGCCCAGAACCTTTAAGCACAAAGTGAGCGCAGGCCAGCTGGGAAGTTCAACCTGGTCATGGTCAGTGCTTTGGCTGTGTTCTTTCATTGTGCTTCTCGTACCGTCACCCTCATTCGCAGTCTCTCCATGTGTATTTCTCCGCTGCAATCCGAAATGACCCAGTGGAGTGCAGCCTGGGGAGCACTTGGCCATTATGCTGACAAGCATCCGCATCAGCCACTCCATCAGCTGTTGTACCATGGGCAATTTGGATGTGGACGTATTTTGAGCTGCTTGGAGTGACTGAATATGAGACTGGAGAGACTAGTAAGTAGCAGTCTGGGGTTGAGGGCATATAAATGTATGATTATATCCTTTCGCCTTGATGCCGAAGCAGTTTTCCTTGTCAGTTCCGCCTCATTTCCCTGCCTCGCTTTGGAAAGAGGTTTAAAGTGTAAAAGGATCAGTCTAGTCAGATAAAGAGAACGTAATGGCAAGCGGCTGCATAGAAGCTGAGATGGGAATTTGATGATACAATACTGTGTCTTAAGGACAGATTTGTTAGCTTGGTTACTTCTACTTTCAAAGCTTGTTGATTAGGTTTAAGCCTTTAATTTGAGTTCTGTATTGTATTATTGTATAGTTGTTGAGGCACTGGGTGTTATTCTCATTTCTATACTTGAACTCCCTGACTTTATGGTTGCTTTACATTTCCTTACATTAAAAGCATGGGACCTACTGACCAGTGAACCTATTCTGTCGTTCCTAGTCCCTGATGGGGTGGGTTGAGGAGGTAACCGATTTGAAGCCTTGGCTAATTACTGAATTACCATTAATGGTAATCCCTCAACATTCACAGTAATTTACTTGGTTCCACCAATAACAAATCGCACTGGCAACGGATTTGCATTTTAATAATTTGATTTTGTTCAGCCAGCCGTGTCTTTTCTGCGTTCTCGGAGGGACTCGTTGGGGATTTGCCCATAAATAATCTTAGTACAAACAGCAGGCAGCATCTTCATTTGTGCAGATATCTTTCCTGTCTGTGATTAGTTTTACACGAAGGCTCGGGGTAATGAGGTAAACGTTACCGCTGATCAAACACACCTATCAGTCATTTTTATGTTCTGTGTATTCCCACAACAGATACATCTACCTACTGTGAAATGAGTCGTGAAAACACAAAATGCTATATCGTCTTCACAACACACAATGGCACCTATAAACAACAAACCCAGGCTGAGTTTGTTTTTCCTCAAACTCAAATATGTTTTCTTCTGGCACAAATGTCTGAATTTCCCATAAAATATGCTTCAATGGGATTAGCCTCAGTTCTCAGGTTATGTATACAGTGGTACCTCGGTACTCATCGGTAATTTGTTCCAGTGGGACTGTGGTCGCCTAGCGGGTAAGGTACTGGACTATGGACCAAAAGGTCCAGGGTTCAAATCCCACCTGTGCCAAGCTGCCACTGTTGGGTCCTTGAGCACAGCCCTTAACCCACAATTGCTTGGATTGTAAGATTGTACCAATTGTAAGTCGCTCTGGATAAGGGCGTCTGCTAAATGCTGTAAATGTAAATGGACAAAGAATTTCGCCGAGTGCCAATAACGATGAGAATCGAGAGAATTTTCCCATAAGGA
The DNA here is from genome assembly GCA_025084515.1 of Ancistrus triradiatus. Classification (NCBI taxonomy): domain Eukaryota; kingdom Metazoa; phylum Chordata; class Actinopteri; order Siluriformes; family Loricariidae; genus Ancistrus; species Ancistrus triradiatus. The sequence goes on along the minus strand of JAJAGP010007105.1, from coordinate 13,551 downwards.
ATTATGGTAAATTGAATGACTCCGTTTCAGATCCCCATTAAATCCACATTGTGGATATTATGTATATAGTGATACCTCAGTTCTTGACCACCTCCGAACCCATTGAATTCAGACAAACTACAAAAGCTGCTCACATTTATAGATGTTGTTTGGACACATTTTCTTCAGTTTAATTCTTTAAGCACATTAGTCTCCAATTATAACCCCTTTCTTGTTCACTTCCTAACCACTGTGATCTGATTTTCTCAGTTGTCTCTCTTATTTTCAATGTGCTCTCGTCATTTGATATTCAAAACCTTACTCTGTCGCTACAGTTTCACTCTCTTTTGGCCCTAGACTGTCTTTAAAGCTTTCTTTCAGTCTTCTCTTTAGCCTCTATTATCATACATGGTGTGCTTTTATTACTTTTCTCTTCTGTTCTTTTCAAACATAATGTCTCACATTGTCCATGAAATTATTTGTACACAAGGTGCAGCACCCAACAAAACATAATGCCATGACCAAACACAAGATGGCGATCACAACACAAAAATGGCACCTATAATCAACAAACTCAGGCTGAGATGGTTTTCCTTCAACTCATGCATCTTCATTCTTAACACAAAAGTATTCATTTGCCTTAGAATAGGCTTCAATTAGATTAACCTCAGTTCTCAACTTGCATATAATTACTTCAACTAGCGTGTGATTACTTCAGCTCACAAGTTAAGTAACACTGGTTAACAAAGATTTTTCTTTCTGAACACTTTAATGTGTATTTGAGATTTTGGACTGCTGATCAAGAAAATCCCCTACATTTTAATATCACATACCGTTCTGTAGATATTAAACATGTTGTGATTTCCGATCATATTTTAAGTCTACTAGTATATTGCCCACAAAGCAAGCTGTCTTGGTGATTCCATTGATGCCTGGGCAATACTAATGTTCTCTTAAGCAAGTCAGGTTACATGCTGGCAGACAGACTACAGTGGGGCTAAAAAGTATTTAGTCAGCCACTGATTGTGCAAGTTCTCCCACTTAGAAAGAAGAGAGAGGTCTGTAATTTCCATCATAGGTACACTTCAACTATGAGAGACAAAATTACAAAAAAAATCCAGTTAATCACATTGTAGGATTTTTAAAGAAATTAATTGTAAATCATGGTGGAAAATAACTATTTGGTCACCCACAAACAAGCAAGATTTCTGGCTCTCACAGACCTGTAACTTCTTTAAGAAGCTCTTCTGTCCTCCACTCGTTACCTGTATTAATGCAACCTGTTTGACCTCGTTACCTGTATAATAGACACCTGTCCACAGCCTCGAACTGTCAGACTGAAAACTCAACCATGGCCAAGACCAAAGAGATGTTGAAGGACACCAGGACGAAAATTGTAGACCTGCAGCAGACTGGGAAGAGTGAATCTACAATAGGCGAGCAGGTTGGTGTGAATAAATCAACTGTGGGAGCAATTGTAAGACATACAAGACCATTGATAATCTCCCTCGATCTGGGGCTCCACGCAAGATCTCATCCCGTGGGGTCAAAATGATCATGAGAACGGTGAGCAACAATCCCAGAACTACACGCAGAGACCTGATGAATGACCTGCAGAGAGCTGGGACCAAAGTAACAAAGACTACCAGGCCCGTCTGAAGTTTGCCAGAGAGCATATGGATGATCCAGAAGAGGATTGGGAGAATATCATGTGGTCAGATGAAACCAAAATGGAACTTTTTGGTAAAAACTCAACTGGAGGAAAAAGGATGCTGAGTTGCATCCCAAGAACACCATACATACTGTGAAGCATGGGTGTTGGAAAACATCATGCTTTGTGGCGTTTTTCTGCAGAGGGACAGGACGACTGATCCATGTTAAGGGAGAATGAAGGGGCCATGTATCATGAAATTGTAAAGCCAAAATCTCCTTCCATCAGTGAGAGCATTGAAGATTGGAACGTGGCTGGGTCTTCCAGCATGACAATGATCCCAAACACACTGCTCGGGTGGCTCTGTAAAAAGCAATTCAAGGTCCTGGAGTGGCCTAGCCAGTCTCCAGATCTCAACCCCATAGAAAATGTGTGGAGGGAGTTGAAAGTTCGTGTTGCCCCAAAACATCACTGCTCTAGAGGAGATCTGCATGGAGGAATGGGCCAAAATACCAGCTACAGTGTGTGCAAACCTGGTGAAGACTCACAGGAAACGTTAGACCTCTGTCATTGCCAACAAAGGTTATGTTACAAAGTATTGAGTTGAAGCAAATTTATTGACCAAATACTTATTTTCCACCATGATTTACAATTAAATTCTTTAAAAATCCTACAATGTGATTTCCTGGATTTTTTTTTCTCGTTTTGTCTCTCATAGTTGAAGTGTACCTATGATAAAAATACAGACCTCTCTCATCTTTCTAAGTAGGAGAATTTGCACAATCAGTGGCTGACTGAATACTTTTTAGCCCCACTGTATAAAAGCTGCTCACATTTAACTCCTTCATTTTTGTCTGGCTTTAAGTACAATACTTTCTCTTTATAACCACTTTCTCATTCACTTCCTAACCACTGTGATCTGATTTTATCAGTTAACCTTCTGTCAATGTGCTCCTGTTGTTGACCCTTTAAAACCTTACTCTGTGGCTACAGTTTCACTCTCTTTTAGCCCTAGACCGTCTTTAAGGCTTTCTTTCTGTCTTCTCTTTAGACTATATTATCATACATAGCATTCTTTCATTACTTTTCTCTACTGTTCTTTTCAAAAATAATCTCTCACACATACCATTTCCTGGCAGCAAAGTGCCGACGCAGCACTGGCTTGCAGTTTGAACGTAGCTTCCTGAGATGGAGAGCCCAGATGAGTGCATGTATTCCAGTTGAAAAACCCTGAATAATAAAATCTAGATGGCATATAATAAAATCTATATACCCATTATAGACCTGTGTCAAGCTTAACTTAATAAATGTTACCTCATCACCATTACAGCTGTCCTCCAGTTCTGTTACTGAAGGAATTTTTTGGGAAATGTAAGTGTTTTTCCTGTTGATAATATTTTTAATCAATCATCATCTCCATGTCTCATGCTCACATAGTCCATTCAATATCTCTTTCTCTGCCTCTCGCGCTCTCTTGCTCTCTCTCACGCTCTCTGGCGCTCCCTCGCTCTCTCGCGTGCACTACCGGGGATGTCATGCTTGGCTTAACTCAAGACTGCAGAAGGCAGGAATTGGATTAGAAATGGATCAGTGCCGTACCTTTGCGCTGAGAACTTTACATCGAATTACACTGATGCTGCTCTGGCCTGCTACCACAGCTGAAGCTGATTACATTTGTTTTTTTTTATTAATTTCTCATTATTTCTGTTATTTCTCATGTTCGGGATACTTTTCAGCTCACTGTTCACTAGAACATGAGCTAGAGTTTTGAATAGAGATTGTTCTAGCGTATTGGAACAAAGAATTGGTTATAGAGGGAGTGAATGGTGTGATACAGCTATTTCTTTTCATATGTATTTTGAACAATTAGTTTGACTCAAACTAATTTTGTGTAGCTGTATAGCTATCAGTGTTGATACAAATAAATTCAATTCTTCAGTGAAATTCTTCAGCTAAAGTGAAAATGTTATGGACTTACGTTTGTTATATTATGGCTAAAATCCTCAGGGTGACAATCCCAGACTCATGTTAATGTTTGTTAAGTGATGATACTCCTTTGAACTTTAAATGAATACCCATCTTTTTTTAATGATGATATTCTTTTCAATTGTACTTCTTCTTTCGGCTTCTCCCTTTATCAGGGGTCACCACAGCGAGTTAAATGTTTCCACCTCACCCTGTCCTCCACGTCCTCTACTGTCACCCCAACTCCCTGCATATCTTCATTTACCACTACCAAATAACTCCTCTTTGGTCTTCCTCTCCGTCTCTTGCCTGGCAGCTCCATCGCCAACATCCTCCTACCAATATATCCACTATCCCTCCTCTGCACATGTCCAATTCTTTTCAATTGTACAGATTCTCCAAATAAACCTTCGCTCTAAAATTGTAATCACTTACATATATCGCTATTACATTCACACATTCAATCTTGAGTTATTTTTTGGTCAGTGAGTGTATAATGGCAATGGCGTATGTAAGAAGTCTGAGATTTACACTTAATTTACATTACCTTAAAAAATAACCTCAAGCAATTCTCACTTAAACTTGTAAAGCTGCTTTGAGACAATGCTCCATTGTAAAAAGTGCTGTATAAATAAATCTGACTTGAATTGACTTGACTTTCTTACAGACAGAAGCAAGTTTGTGTAGCTGTCACAATGTACATCCAATTACTTAACTGTTGTTTTACAAATCCAGTGTTGCACAGATTTGCTATGAGGGTAAGTTGCCGTCATTAACAATATAGTTTGCCAAACTAGGGTACTTTGTATGCAACTCTATCCAGAATCTGCTGGCAGATTTGGGTAAAACTCAAGCCTCAATGGGAAGTACGAATGCTTAGTGTAAAGGGAGCAGTGTAACTGTCTGTGAGCAGAGGCACAGCCTGTGGATGCCTTGTTAGTGCAGATTAATTGCAGCTGAAGGCAGCTTGTTTAAGCATGGCAATTCTCTGTTGGAATCGCTGTATCTTTGTAGAGTGTTGGCCTCTGGTGTAATGTGAGGGCTCCGAGTGAGATCTTTGTAGAGCGAGGCTTTAATTTAATGTGAGGCATTGTTTGGGACGTGATTGTTTACAATGGGATTTTTATCCTTGTGAGGACATTTCGTTGGATAGAAAATAAAAAACACAAAACACTCCCACAAATGATTTCCTTTGGGCTACTGAAGTTGAGGTTAGGCTTAGGTGTAGGTGTAACATTATGCTGCAGCAATATGTCAATGGGAAAAAGACAAACGAGGTATTTGTTAGGGTTGTCGGGACCATATATCCCCTGAAGACTGCAAGTTTATTTGTAGAACCAAAAAAAGCCAAACGTTGTGCTATTTTGGCACTGAGGTTAGGGTTAGCTGTAGATGTAACATTAATATATTGCTGTAATATGTCGATGGAAAGACCTCACAATGATAAAAAGACAAACTTATCTGAGTGTGTGTACTGTATGTGAGACCAGGTATTTGTTAGACTTGTTGGGACCATATATCTTGTGAAGGATAGGAACATTGGATTTTTTTATCTTGTCCCCACAACTTTAATTGCTTGTTTCAAGAAACTGCAAATACATTTGTACAACCAAACAACGAAAAGTTTTCCTTTTTGGCATTGAAGTTAAGCTTAGGGTTGGGTGTAGGTATAGCGTATGTGCCTGGATAGTCCCCAGAAGCCTACGTGTACCAAGATGTGTGTATTTTAGTTTCCATCCACTTTGCTTGTTGAAATTCTTTTGTGATTGCCAATTATAATCTGCTAATTAGGCAAAGCTACATGTTTTTATGTGAACCTGCGTGTGTTTTTCTCTAAATGTGTATCAAACCCGGTGTTATCTCACGGGGTACAAGAGTGTAAAACATTTTACACACCACTGGTGTGTATGTGGTGCTTGAAGAGGCACTCGGCAGACGGTGTAATCTCCCTCTCTCTGTGCCTTAAAGATAGATTAACCTCACTTAAACCTAAACTCCGTTTTGCTGCTGAGAAAGATAACGCCGAAGTAGTTTTGTTTTTCCTCTTCTACCACTCATTATCATTTATTTTGTCTCTGACTTTACATCTACAGTGGTTAGAGCAATATGGTAGCTGTGTGTCACTAGAGCACATCACACACCAACACACCACCACCACCACCACATTGGTGTAACTGCAGTGCTGAGAATGATCCAGCACCCAAATAGTACCTGATCTGTGATGGTCCTGTGGGGGGTCCTGACCATTAGAGAACAGAGTAAAGGTGAATAACAAAGTATGTAAAGAAACAGATGGACTGCAGTCTGTAGTAAGTGCAGTGACCAAGCATCTGATTCTAGGTAATACAATAGAGTATGGGCTGAAGGACTTGAAACCAGCTTGAACTGAGTGGGATCTGAGGATGGTGGCATCATCAGCGATATCTGTGCAGCAAAAAGAGGTGAGTGACTCCTACCTAATTGTACCATATTACATTGCACTTTAGCACACATACAGAATGTTCCAGAGCGTCCATTCATCATTTTCCTCATTACACCAGATTACCATACCATAGCCTGGGTCTTTACAAAGGCACAAACAGTAATATGCTTAATGCTTCCATAACTCATAAGCAAATTCAGCTTGCCTTTGAAATTGTACATCAGGCAGTAGGGGTGCAACGATACAGAAATTTCACGTATTGCTGTTTTTGCTCCATGATATCATATATTTCCAATACAAAATGAAGAAAGAAATTTGATTTTTAATTCCCTTTTCGATGTAGACATCAATGAGGCCAATACAGCATCCTGCTCTGCAAGCTTGATACATGGCTTGCTTTGCTGGGGTAAAAAAAAAAAATCACCAAAGAGCTCTGCCGTTGCCGATTTCTTTTTTTGAAGGGCATGAACCAGGCACCCCAGGGTCCACACAATCCTTTGAAGAGTTTGTCTCCATATTCTCTCTAGCTTTGCACTATGGAGATAAATTATGAAAACTTCAAGCTTACCGATGCGCCCAGTGCTTAAACTCTCTGTGGTGAGTATCTAGATGGAGCGCATAACCTAGTACACAATCTGCCGCTAGATGTCCGTGTTGGTCTAGATCTGTGGTTGCATCTCAGTAGTGCCGGTTGAGGAACGGCTCAGTAAAGGGTTTTTTTTCTTTTTCTAATAGAATCTTAATGTATTCGATTCATTGCTCGTATCGGAAAAAAATTAATATCACACCTCTATCAGGCAGTGACAGGGTCTACAAGTGACTGGTCTGGTTCGGAATTAAGCCAGGGCAAATGTAAGCATAATGTTTTACATCAGCTACAGCATGAATGAATGGTATGAATGTTTATCAAGATTGTTTTCCTCCTGACAAAATTTATTAGTCCTGGTTGAGGAGGCAGTGATGGCAGCAGCTCTAAGGTGTTGCTGAAAAAGAAGGCGAGTGCACACTGGGCTCAGTGGAAGAACGTCTTATGAAACTGTTAAACTCTGCTATCCGAACTCCCCTTACTTCATATTCCTGCTATAACAAATGGAATGTTATAGTAATATGTAATACATAACCCAGTATAAACCCAATGTAACTTTTACAATCGGTAAGAGAACGCAAGTAGAACATCTTTTGAAAGGCTTCTTACCTCTACCTCCACCTTCACTACAACAGTGACCCCCTACCCAGCCCTGCACTTGGCAGGTGTTCTCCAAAGTTAAGCATTGTCAGATCTAAGTGTGGTTGATTTTTTATTTTTATTTTTTTTTAAGCACTGCATAGGGATAGCTGTATTTCCTACCCAATGGAGTGCACATCTAATTGTATTGCAGCTGTTTGTATTCTTTGTATCAGCAGGCAAACCAAAAATAGGGCTTGCATGTTGTTTGCCAGCCAATAGAAGTGTTACCTTTAATGTACCTGGTCCAAATAATGCCATTTGCCTAACCTAATAGTGACAGAATGGCTTCTGTTTGGTGAAGCAAAGTTAAACTTTAGTTAAACTCTAGAGTCATTTTTGAAGTCAGCAAATGGATTTTGGAACCAGCACGTAGATACAATCCAAGTATGGGATGTTCAGCTTTTATTGACTGAGCTTTTATATGGGTTTGAAGATTGTTCCAAATCATAATGCAGGCTTTGATTAATATAGGGTTTTGGCTTCTTTGTCTGAAGTATTTTCACCTCGGTAACTCAAGAAATACCTCAAATCTAGCGTTTTAATCGTTGCTTTGAACCCTTGTCCATTAACTTGACTGTTACTGCATTTGTAATGTCTCTCCAGTGCTTGCTTTTCCTGCCATATGCAGCGCATCGAGAAAAATACCTCTTCTAGCGATGTCTGAGCCTTTGGCTTCACTGTTTCACCTATCACTACTGGTTAATAGCAGAAAATCTCACGACCATAATCTCATATACAGTGGTACCTTGGTTCTCGACATTCATTCGTTCCAGAAGGCTTGTCGAGGACTGAAAACAAATTTTTCCCATAGAACCGCAAATTCTTCCCATAAGGAATAAAGTAATTTGAATTAATCCGTTCCAGACACCCAGAAAATCCACACTGTATAAGACATTATATGAATTAATGGAGTTGTATTGTATAGGTACTCCCTGATTTATGATGCAGATATGTTCAACAAATCCATCATAAGTTTAATGTATCATGAACTGAGGAGTTTAACGAGTGTTTGGTAGAGCGTTCTATACTGTATCAAAGCAGGGGCCTATGATAAGTAAGTTAATGTTAAAACACTTACGTTAACATACAGTTGGCCAAAATCATTAACCCAAAGCTGTGGTATAATAAAGTATAATAAAGTGTTGACAAATCTCATGTAATTTAGTGAGTAATGGATTGAAAGTAAAAAGTGAAACCAAAACACTTACTCTATTGGTGAACTCAAGGTGCTAGCATAGCTGCTGAGATAACTGCAGCCTGTGTTCTGGAGGATTCAGTTCCTGTTTTCCTTTTGCGCAGCTCGATTCATACAAGTTTAAGCAAGTGCGCCAATTTTTTTAATCAACATGCATCGAGAACCAACCCAAGGCCCCACTGTAGACCCAAGGTACCACTGTAACATATTACAGTCGTATGAAAAAGTTTGGGCACCCCTGATAATTTTCATGATTTTTCTTTATAAATCATTGGTTGTCCAGCTCAGCAATTTCAGGTAAATATATCATATAGCAGATGAACACCGTGATATTTGAGAAGTGAAATTAAGTTCATAGGTTTTACAGAAAGTGTGCAGTAATTATTCAAACAGAATTAGGCAGGTGAATAAATTTGGGCACCCTTGTCATTTGAATACCTTTAGCACTAATTATTGGAACACAAAATTTGTTTTGTAAGCTCATTGACCCTTGATCTACATACACAAGTGAATCCAACTATGAGAATGGGTTAAGGTATCCAGTTGGAAGTTTTTCTCCTCTTTGCATCTTCTCTGAAGAGTGGCAACATGGGAGCCTCAAAACAACTCTCAAATGGCCTGAAAACAAAGGTTGTTCAAACATCATGGTTCAGGGAAAGGGAAAAGCTCTCTCAGAGATTTTCAGCTGTCAGTTTCCACTGTGAGGAACATAGTGAGGCAATGGAAGACCACAGGCACAGTTACTAGTTAAGGAACTCCGAAGTGGCAGACCAAGAAAAAAATCTCAGATAGGCAGAGGCGAAGGATGGTGAGAAAACAGTATAGTCAAGCCACCAGACCACCTCCCAAAGACCTACAACCTCATCTGCTGCAGATGGGTGTCTTCACTGTTCATCGTTCAACTATACAGCGCACTTTGCAACAAGGAGAGGCTGTATGGGGAGAGTGATGCAGAAGAAGCCTTTTCTGCAGGACACGCCACAAACAGAGTCACTTGAGGTGTGCTACAGCACATTTGGACCCAATCCAGCTTCATTTGGAATAAAGGGCTGTGTACTGATGAAACTAAAAACTGAGTTATTTGGACATCACAAGGAGCGGAAAAAGAGAACACAGCATCCCAAGACAAACACACTTGCTACCCACAGTAAAATTTGGTGGCGGTTTCCATCATGGCTGTGGGACTGTGTGGCCAGTGCATGGTACTAGGAATCTTGTTAAAGTTGAGGGCTCGCATGGATTCCAGTTAATATCTCCAGATTCTTGAGAACAATGTTCAAGAATCAGTGACAAAGTTGCACCCGAGGCCAACGACCCCAAACCCCCCTGCTCAAAAATCTACTAAGGGCATTCATGCAGAGGAAACCAGTAACAACCGTTCTGGGAATGGCCATCTCAGTCCCCAGACATGAAATTACTGAAAATGTGGGCGTGGGGCTGTCCATGCTCGGAAACCATCAAACCTGACTGAACTGGAGGATGTTCTAAAAGAAGAAATGGTCCAAAGCACCTTCAACCAGAATCGAGACTGGAAGCTGTAGGAAGCTTTTAGCGACTGTTATTTCTACAAAAGGAGGATCTACTAAATATGGATGTAATTTTTCTGTTGGGGTGCCCAAATTTATGCACCTGCCTAATTTTGTTTGAATAATTACTGCACACTTTCTGTAAATCCTATGAACTTCATTTCACTTCTCAAATATCACTGTGTTCATCTGCTATATGATATATTTAACTCAAGTTGCTGATCTGAACAACCAATGATTTATAAACTAAAATCATAAAAATTATCAGGGGTGCCCAAACTTTTTCATACGACTGTACTTGGATTTAGTCCAACAAGCTTCACGAAATAATGATCTAGTGAACCAAGAACACTGGAACTAATGGTGATTATTATGTAGCATTCTTATTATTCACCAATGATTGTTTTCCTCATTAGGGCACAACAGTTGTTTCCATTATGGGTAAGTGCAGAGAATTGTAACTAAGGGACCAAATCCCCAGCAGATAGCCATTCAAGTCTATTTGGCCATATGCGTTTCCAAGTAAAGCAACATCTGGCCTGAGATGAGCAAAAATACATACCTACATTGAATTGCCACTTCATTGACGTGGTCATCTATTAGTGTGTTGGACCTTCTTTGACCTACAGAACCATAGATTCCACTTGGTGTTGAAATTGTTCTGCAGGAATATTGACTCGTCGCGACAGGATAGCTTCTTGCACTTGGCACAAATTAGATGGAAGTACTGAAACGCTCTGGAAATCCCGTTCTACCTCGTCGCAGAGATGCTGTATGGTATTAAAATCTGGGGACTGAAATGCTGGTAAGTGATGAGGGCAGACGAGGAGCAGGTGATGAGGGTTAAAAGCCTGGGGACTGGCTGGGGATTGGACGCTTGGAGAGTGAGATCAGCTCAATGAACGGGACTGCAACAAGTGTTACACCTGCACTGCAGAAATCCTTTTTTTTTCCACATACCAAAGGTATTTGCTTTGGTATATATTTGGAAATTGCTTGTGTGACGTCTGACCTGGAATGAAGGCACCACCGGGACTGACGAACTGTTATAAATGAATAACATTTAAATTTTATGTTCTTGCTCAACGAGTGATGAAAATGCAATTTATTTGAATTGCAGGAGGCAGGCATCCTAATTGTATCAGTGAGCATTTGTCTGTGGTATCGTGAACTGATTGCAGGGGCCCTTGAGAGCAAGACCAAAATGAGCAGTGGTGGGAATGATTACATAATGAGGATGATTTGGATGGGACGTTGCCAGATTGTGAGCATGTGCTATTTAAGTGCTGGAAACTGTGTGTATACTTTAAATGAAAAGAACACTGGATTGAAGCCACTCAGCTGAGATTGATATATGCAAAGGCACCTTCATTTAGATTTTACCCTCTGCAATTCCTTCCTCTCTTAACAGTTCTTTTTGAATCACTTGACACAGTTATAATCGGGCCTAAACACAACTTGCTGGACTACATGCCACTGGGTGTGCAACATCACCAGTTGAGATTATGTTGAGGTCATGATCTCTTCAACTGGGGTGTATATACAGTGTTAAATATTATTCAGTACTGTGAACAATATTCAGTACATATTGTCCCCAATCTTGCATTCGTCACTCCATAATCCTCTTTTTGACTGATCTTCATTCTAATCTTTGTGAGCTTTAGCATATCTCAGCCTTTTCATTCAGTTCCCCTTCCGAAAAAGGTGGTTTCTTTGCTGCTAACCTTCCAAATAGACCATTCCTGGTGAAACTCATTCAGACTGTCAAAGGGTCAAGATGAAGTGTAAATTTTTCAGATTTGTAACACTGCATACAAATTTCCTGTATTCTAATAAAGAGACTGAGAAATAATTATATATGGTCATTCTAGCATTAAAACAATGGTATATCTAATCCAAAGGTGGCCTAAGACTTTTGCACAGTACTGTATATTCATGTAGTTTTGTTCAAAAATGCATGAAAGCACAAAGATTTGACTTGGAGCGTGCTTCTGAAGCCCTGGTTTTAAACAGATTAGGCTGTTTTTGGAAAGTGCTTGTTCTTGATAGATAATGTGTGTGGAACTTCGGAATTCAAACTTAATTGGTTCCAGAAGGCCGTTCGGAATCTTTTGGGGTTTTTGTTTTTTTTTTAAGTCGGAATTTCCCCAGGATTAATCCGGTCACGACCCCCCCAATGATTGTTTTTTACATCTATATTGGCATGGAATTAATGACTAAAAGCATGAATAAAGCAAAGGAATGTAATACAATAATAATAATCAATACATACGTGAAATAACTGACATAGAAAGACATGAAATAAGTGAAAATATAGTGAAACTTTATAGCCATTTAGGTGAGCAAAGGTTCTGCATGTCTTATCACTGGGACAGCGGTACCGAGACTGAAGGTGTGTCTGAAATCGCGCCATAGACTGATGTAATGTACATATATATAGTATTATAATACGCCCTAGATATTCTTTCTTTTTGATGTGTTTTATGGCAATTTGTCTACCATATTGGTGCATTAACGCCACTGACTGGAGTGGATGACGTGCATCGTGGTTGGGAGATCACACCATTGACTCGGATTCCGTTCGATGTCTGAATTGTTCGAGTGAAGAGGCATTCAAATTCCAAGTTTTCTGACTAAAACACCCTTCTTTAGTGAACCTCCTGAGAAGAGGCATATATATAATCGTGTAAAGATTGTATCTGCCTTCTTTTATCTGTGACGTTCTTGTATACTTCAACAAGCCAGATTGTTTCTGAGTTCAAGAGGGTACTTCAGATTTATTTCAGTATGGCATAACATTTAAATCAAAGTGCAACACTTAGCCTTTGTAAAACAGGTGGAAGCTGCTTTCCCTATGGTTTTCTGCAGTACCGCAGGTGTTGGGCTTCGGTGCAGGATGTTGATAGCCCGTGTCATTCTGTTGCCTGTGTGCGAACAAAAAACAGGTGCAGCCTTTTCATCTGAATGCTCATAACTGGAGCTGTACAGCTGTTGCCAGAACATTTCCTGACCTTCTTTTTCACTTCACATTCGACCTGAGCCCTGGGATGCCCACACGCTTGCTTGCAGCTTTCTTCATCCCATGTACATGGATAGCAGTGCGAGTTCTGCTATTTAAAACCTTATAAGAGAAGATGGTACCTTTGTATATGTAATTGGGCCAATGTTTGTTTTTTGGTTCAGCTGTGGTAAATTAAATCCATACTTAATACCTGTGGATATGTTGTGTTACTCTTGACCTAAATCCAACTTTTGAACGTCATGTTAAGGCATGGTTGTATCTAGACCCTTTTTAGTGGTGCTCCAGTACCCCTAAGTTAAGTACTCCTTATCATCAACAAGACTGAAGGAGGATGGGTCCCTTTTTGGGTCTTGGTCCTCCCAAGTATGGTTTGTTCCTTCTAATGTTTAGGGAGTTTTTCCTTCCTACTAGGTTTGCTCAATATGGGATTGGCCTCAGATATTAAAAGATAATCTAAAACTGTAAAGTTGCTTTGAGATAATGCTCCATTGTAAAATATGCTATAGAAATAAATCTGACTTGATTTGACTTGACCCTAAACTGAAACCCAGCACACCTAAAAA
>JAJAGP010007104.1:0-15798 GCA_025084515.1 Ancistrus triradiatus | reverse complement strand
TCAGTCCTGCACACCGTCTTGGAGGAATTTTAGCCCATTCCTCCGTACAGAACAGCTTCAACTCTGGGATGTTGGTGGGTTTCCTCACATTAACTGCTCGCTACAGGTCCTTCCACAACATTTCCATTGGATTAAGGTCAGGACTTTCTATAACATGAACTTTATACTTCTTTAAGGGTCTTGCTCAAGGACCCAACAGTGGTGGCTTGGCAGAGGACCTTCTGGTCCAGAGTCCAGTACCTTACCCACTAGGCTACCACAGTCCCACCAACAGCTGGGTGCAGGATTTGTTTAGATTTTGACTGAAGGACTGTGAAAACACAACTGTAACAACTAGGGGTGGAACGATGGACCGTGACATGATGCATCGCGGTTCAGTAATGTCACGATGTAATCACGGAGGGTTTTCTGTATGCACATCTAATAACGTCATTGCGTTGTTTGAACACCAGAGGGTGCAATCATCATACACGGCATTTCTTTCTCATTATGGGGTCATAGAGTCATGGAAACTGAAGGGATTTGGGATATTTAAAGATATCTGTAAAGCGCTTTTCACATACAATTGATATAAAAAGGTGTTTGACAAACTAGGCATGATAACAGGGTCTCATTTTCAATTTAAGACAGCAATGTCCTGTTGCTGGCCAGGAGATGAGAAGAAAATCACAACCAGTTGTTCATTCCTAAACCCTTTTCATTTATTTAAGAAAGTACACAGGTATATATACACAACACGAGAAAAGAAACATACAGCCTCTTGTGATTCTCTGATTACTTAGTCATAATAATCATTCAAACTTAGTTACACATTTGAATGCCAGATTGTGCTCTTACACCACAATAACTCTCTCTCTGGACATCTGCCATCTCTGTGACCTTGAGAAGGCCTTAAACAAAGACTGTGACTTCAAAACATCCTTACTCATAAGTCATGTTCACTTATAAATGAAAAGATCACTAAATCAATTTTATTATTAATCAAACTACAAATGATTGAATATCATGTTAATTGGACACTACTTAACTAAATTACATATGAACATGTGAATAACCCAAACTCAAAGTATTATTCAAAAGTACTAACTTAAAAATATTATGCTCTAGTAAGAGTCCCTGATAAGGTCACTGTGTCCCTGTCAACAATGTTATTTATCAATAGTAAGACATAATGTCAGAAAAGTTCCTGCTTAACAAAACAAACTAATCTAAAAAACTGCTTTTGGTCGGTTTCAGTCTGATTTGTGTTCTATGAACAAGGTCTGTTTGTGTGTAAACATGACTGCTGACAATACTTTAATTATTATTATAATTAAAATGGTAAAATACAAAATGATTCCTTCCACTTATATAATTAATATGTTTAAAGTAATAGTTTAGATAAACAGAAGCTACATAAGTAATAAGAGAACGCATTCAAAAATATAATAATTAAAATAAAACATGTAGGATTAGGGTTACTAATTTTTGAGAAAATGAAATATTACAAAGAGTATAATGTAATAGAGAATTTAAAATGATAGCATATAAGAAGCATATAAGACAATAGTGAAAATAAATAAAAATATTGAATAGAATAATGCAAACATATGCATATTGGCATTATTTTGTCCAGTATACAGGCCATGTAGAGCTTTATAAAGGAGCATTTTTTATTCAAATCTATTGATTCTAATTAAATCTATTCAAATCAAAATGGTAACCAGTGTAACGATGACAGAACAGGACTGATGTGATCAAATGTTCTAGTTCTAGTTAGCCCTTGAGCTGCTGCATTCTGAGCTAATTAAACTTTAATTACAGATTCACTAGAGCATCCAGTAGGTAAAGTAATCCAGTAATCCAACCTCGTGGTTATAAATGCATGAACCAGTTTCTCCACATCTTTAAAAGAGAGGATATTTCTAAGTTTAGAAGAATTATGTAACTTGAAAGAAAGCAATTCAGGTGTTGTTGCTAATGTGCGCATCAAAGAGATCTGAATCAAATGTGACGCCTACGTTTTTCACAGATGGACTGAGCATTACTGAACTGCCATATAGGTTTAGGATAGATGTAGCCAACCTCTTTCTTGCAGCCTTGGGTCCCAATAATAAAAACCTCAGTTTGTGTTAAGTAAAAGAAAATTAAATGACATCCAATCTGGTATTTCCTTTACACAATCCTCTATTTTACTGGTTGAAAGGCTGATGATTCGATTGGTTTGGCTGATATGTACAGCTGCATTTCATCATTATAGCAGTGGAAAATAATACCATGTTCATGAATAATTGAGCTTAGTGTCAGCATGTCCAGAGAGAATAATACTGAGCCCAGCACAGACCCCTGAGGCACATCGTACTTCACTTTTGAGAGCTTCTAGTGTAGATTACCTGTTACCAGTCAGTCACATAGGCTCTAAACCAAGACAGCACCAATGCTTTAATCCCTACAGTATTTAATAGTCTATTCGGAAAGATATCATGATCTATTGTGTCAAAGGCTGCACTTCAATCTAAAAGAACACGAAAGAAACCAGCAGTTTTGACTCATTTGTTCAGAGCATTTTTTGCTTGTTTGGTCATGGTCATTTTGCATCATGGTCTCCACTTCCATAAGCCTCTTCCTTGGTTGTGTGCAGTTTCCTGAGCTTGTAGGAGAACCCGGGTTTGTTTTTGCTGTGCACAAAGATAGTATTTGATGGTTTGCAAGTCTCCTCACAGAAGCTCATTTATGGGGTGACTCATCTGCATAGTCGTCCAAGGTTTTTATTTGCATATCTGAAGGAGTCCTCTCAAAACTCAGAGCTTGGAATGTGGTTGAATTGAACTTTCATTATTTTATGCATGTTACAAATCTACAAGTTGTTCAGAATGCTACAGCATCCTAAATGTCACCAGAGTAGAGATGAGTTTTTGAAGAATTAAGAAGAAAGAGTGGGAGTTGTGAGACATTTATACTTGGTATTTAATTTTCCACGGTGCAATCTACTGGCCAAAATGAGAAGCAGTGTACATTTAATACCTCAGATGATTCACATAATCTTAATTCACTTTAAGATATAAGGATAAATAACTGCCGAACGTTCTAAATCTGTATTCCCTAACACTTCAAATTGTATCTTAAGTCTATGCTATGTCTAAATAACATAATGTAACATTTAGAGGATGTGATTTGCTTTATGTTTTGTGAAAGCCTCATTTAGTTTCCCCTTTCTTATGTGTTGGTCTTTCATCGTCACGCCGGCTGTAAGTTTCAGGAAGCACACGCAGGGAGCGTGGTCTAAACACAGACGTCGTTTATTAATGAACTAAACGATAACAGACGTTGCAAAGTAACTTACAAACGCATAGGCATACAGAGACACGGACGGATCACGGAACGAGAACGAAGATGAACGGAGACTACAAGTAAAAGAGCGATAACACTGTTTGGATTAGAATATCGGAAGCGATAGACTTAGATAGGGCGAATAGATGTGGCGAGGATGGATAGGGAATAGAAGGTCGAATAGGCAGAGCGATCGGAAAGAAGGCACGAACGTTACGGCGAGGATAGAGAAGGACGAGATAGGAAGAGATGTGGCAGAAAAGCGGTCACGTTAGAGCTGTGAACGGAGTAGGCTTGTGACGCGGTAGGGACCACGAGACAGAGCGACGAGTCTGTGACAGGAGAAGGTATATATAGAGAACATGGAATGTGCTAGAAGATGAGAGGCAGGTGCACGTGATCACAGGTGAGGAGGAGAGAGGAGGAGAGAGAAAGGGAGAGAAAGTGACAGAATGTGGTAGAACGCGGTGGAAGGTGGGCATGGTGAGCAGGTGAGCAGATGAAGTGTGACATTCATGATTTGTTGATGACAAGATAATTTTGGCATCTTGGATTACTAAATCTTAATTTAATCTTATGTTACTCAGCTGGATGAGAACGTATCATTCTAGGTGACTGGATTATAGCTTTGTCAGTGTGGTTAGAGTAGACTGTTTCAATTATGGATTTGAACATAAATAATGATTACATGTAAGTTTATTGTTTATACATTTTTACATACAACCCAACAGTTATGGTTTTTATGGCGAATAGGACAAAACGTACAGAGAGTCGTAGCCTAACTGTAAACCCAGGCCTAGTTCCAGAACACAGAAAGAGTAAAAGCAGAAACTTCTTTGGAAACACCTCCATGACTGCCCCTCTGGGATCTCCACTATAAATTCAAGCCCAACAGAGAAAAGCTCCGTTTTGAGCTTCAATAATTCGAGTTTCATCTTTGGTGGAGGGTTTTTTAGTTTTAGTTCAAGTAAGTTTTGTTTTAGTTACTTTTTTTTAGGAATTATAATTTATGGTAAAGCTTCCTTCTGTTTTCATTTTGGTAAGCACTGTGCTGCCGGTTATAACCAGGCTCCCCGCGACCGTGAACTGGATGAAACGGGTATGAAAATGAATGGATAAACCAGATCTGCTTCACACTCAGGATCAGTGGTTGGAGATAATGCACAAAAGTTACTCACTAGCCTCCGGTAAGAAACAAAGAAATAGAATTTGTTATCAGCTTTGTGCGTTATCAGCAGTGGGATTGTGTTGGTGTGGCCGTTATGTTTCTGCTTTATAATCATAGTTTGGTTTGAAGGAGATCCAGTAAGGGATGGTTGCTATGAGGATCTGAGCTGATTCACTCCGTTCTGCATTAAACCACAAGGTCAGTTCAACTAAAGCTGCAGAATCCCAAACTGATTTTTAGTCCGTATAGAAGTGCACTACATAGGGGGTGAAATAATGGCCTATGTTTACTATGTAGTGCACTAGTTATACAGTCGGGAGAGGTTTGGGATTGGACAGACGGTTTCCAAACAAAGCACCCTCTTAATAACTGAAATTAACATCGAACTGATTCGGATGAAATTATGAATCGAATCAAATCTCTTTCTGTTCGGATTTGATTTTTATGAGATTAAAACTAATTACTGATGGCTGGAAAAAAGCTGGAAAAAATATATGTAAATGTTAATTTTTATACATCAATCTGCTTTAAATGCAGATTTTTTTTTTTTAATCTTCTGCAAACATAAAGTCCTGCAGAATGAATCAGATTTGAAGAATTATTATTTACATTTACATTTATAGCATTTAGCAGACGCCCTTATCCAGAGCGACTTACAATTGATACAGTCTTGCAAGCAATTGTGGGTTAAGGGTCTTGCTCAAGGACCCAACAGTGACAGCTTTGGCTGAGGTGGGATTTGAACCCTGGACCTTCTGGTTCATAGTCCTGCACCTTAACCACTAGGCTACCACAGTCCCATACATTGATTTTGGATGTGATATTGAGTTTCATGTTTATTTTTTCCATTTTGAACAAGATCCATATATGATTCATAGCAAATGAGCTGAAAAATACAAATCTGATTTTCTATTCATTTAAGATGAGGCCGTGTTTGGAAATGACCTCAGTAAGTATGGTTTTAAATCAGATCACACTAATCGCAGTGTGGCAAAAACTTTGGTGGAAATATTTATCTCCGACAACATCAGCAAGTTCACACTGGAGAGAAACCATATTAGTGCTCACAGTGCAGGAAGAGCTTTACTCAACAGATTCATCTCCAACATCATAGGCACATTCACACAGGAGAGAAACCATACCAGTGCTCGTAGTGTGGGAGGAGCCTTACTGTACACAGTACTTTCCAAATACACCAGCAGATTCACAATGGAGAGAAATCATACCAGTGCTCGTAGTGTGGGAGGAGCCTTACTGTACGCAGTACCCTCCAAATACACCAGCAGATTGACACTGGAGAGAAATCATCGATCATAGTGTGGGAAGAGTTTTGCTCGACAGTGTAGTCTCAAACAACACCAGCGAGTTCACACTGGAGAGAAACTGCACTGTTGCTGACAGTGTTGAAAGAGTTTCAAATCACAAGCAATCTCCTACATCACAAGCACCTTCACTCTTAGCAGAAACTGTAACGTTCTTCAAGGTGTGGGGAAAGCTTTTCTCAACAGAGCAATCTATGCAACACCAGCGACTTCACGCTGGAGAGAAACCACACTCTTGCTCACAATATGGGATTAGGTTTAATTTAACCTAATCTCTTTGATATAACCTTGAGCCTTGATGTAAACTTGATGCTGAAGAGCAATGTTAAATGAACGAAATAAAGAAACAAACAAAATCATCACCACAAGTGCATTCAAACAGGATTGAGGAGACAAAACAATGATTCCAGCTGTGCTTTGATGTTGTGTTTGATTTATGGACTTCCTCGTAGTCTTATCTGTTTTTCGTTTATAATTTTTCAACACTTCTGTATGATTAACGTGACACTTCACTGTGTGTGTAATCTCAGCATGACTTGTGGTCTGTATTATTGGAGCTGATCAAATTCAGGATTGTTTAAAATATTTAAGAACCAAAAATATACAATAGAACGATTTTGGATATTTTGGATATTTCATATAATATACACACTAACAACACAAATGGCACATCATCATAATTCCCTCAAAAACGAATGCCCTCCAAATAATTATAACTAAGAAAAAGATGGGCTGGTATGGAAAATGCAAATAAAAAACTGCCGTGTGTCTTACATTTACTTACTTCTATTTCATTGCAGATAGTATGAACCCCACATATTTTATGGTTTGTCTGGTCAACCTCATTTCATTTGTTAATAAACATCCATTCCTGCATTTCAGGCCTGCAACACATTCCAAAAATGTTGGGACGGTGGCAGGTTAGGTCTAGTAATGAGGTGAAAAAACTAAATAATGATAATGTTTTCATACAGGTGATGTGAACAGGTGATTATAATCATGGTTTGATACAAAAGCAGCATCCAGGAAAGGTTGAGTCTTTGATGAGCAATGATGGACAGAGGATCTCCAGTGGTCAACAAATACACTAGATTAATGAAATCCTTAATAACAATCTACCTCAAAGAAAGATTGGAAGGGATTGTTTATCAACCTCTTTGCCTTTGTCAGCTTTGTGAAATTCCTCCTGGCAAATTCTGATTCTGATCAATCAGTGCATCTCTAGTCACAAAGTCTACATTAATTAGCAAAAGTACTCACTCAGCTTCACCTAGGAGACATCCCATTGCTTAGCACACAGGAGAGCAAATAAAGCTCTGGATTTGTTTTAAATGAAAAACAGACAGTCCAGCACTTTTTTAAAATGAAGAAACATGGTGCATGGAAGTTTGTGAACTCTTTATAACTTTCTATGGGTGTACTCACACTAGGCATGGTTGCCTAAACCGTTGCACTCACACTAGCCTCACAAGAAACGCGCTCCGGCGCACTTTCGTCATGCTTTCGTCATCACCATGCTCGCTCGGGTAATCACATACGTTTATGCCGTTTTGTGCACGCTGTGCAGCTGCTTCTGTAAGCACGAGATGCCGAAAAGGAGTTCATCATCAGTACATTTATTATAAGGCTTATTAGATCTGTGTGTCAGCGCGCAAAGAGAAACAAAAAGTCACATAGTAAGTACAAGCATAAAGTCCGCTGTACAGCCGAAATACAGCGCATCGCATAATCAATGCACCTTATTATAAAGCTTGTTCGGGCTGTGAGTCAGCGCCAACAAATAGAAATAGTCAAGTCAAGTCAAGTCAGATTTATTTATATAGCGCTTTTTACAATGGAGCATTGTCTCAAAGCAACTTTACAAGTTTAGATTATCTCAAAATAACTACGTCCAATCCCAAATTGAGCAAGCCTAGGGCGACAGTGGCAAGGAAAAACTCATTAGTTCTAGGAAGAAACCTTGGGAGGACCAAGACTCAAAAAGGGACCCAACCTCCTTGGGCGGCGTAGATGATAAATCTAAGAGCGAAACTACAGTCATGGAGTCAAAGTTCGAATAAAATGTGAAGTATGCACATCGGCATTAAGTGGCCCAGGTATGATGGGGCTGGAGCTGATGACGGAAGCAGCTTGAGTGGAGCTACAGCAGATGAACATCATGTGTGGGGCTGGAACTGCCGGAACACAGCTCGGAGAGAAACAGAAAATGTAATTAGTTATTGATTAAGAGCACAGTGTCTAGTAACAATCACTGATGCCATGTCAATCACTGATGCCAAGTTAGCATGAAGACACCCGGCAGCAATTAGCTATAGCAGCAGCATAGCTAGAAAGAGGAGAACTGGTGGGAAACACCACCCAAGAGGGATCACAATGAGACATTGGCAACCCCCACGGGAGGGCAGAAGACAGAAAACCCAACGTCTCTGATCACCATAAGACTCTTTGACTATGAACCCCCCAGCTCTGCCCTTAGTCCTAAGGGACCAGGATGCACGAGTCAAGAAAAAAAAAATCACGAGGATTTGAAGCCCAGTTCAGGACCCAGACCACCTCCACTCGAGGCAGCAGGCCAGAACATTGGACTCCAGAACCCTCCGGACCCCAGTCGACCCAAGCCATGCATCCTTGGTCTAAATCTAGTCAAAAGCCTGTGTAAATAAGTATGTCTTTAGCCTAGACTTTAAACTTTGTGGAGTGTCTGGAATCTCGAACGAAAGTGGGAAGTCTATTCCATAGTTGGGGGGGGGGCCATGTATGATCGAAAGCCTTTCCCCCTGCTGTGACTTTTTTAATTCTAGGGAACTAAAAGAAGTCCTGCAACCCTGCGAACGAAGTAGACAGAGTTGGATTGTAAAACTCTAAGAGTTCACTCAGATAATGTCCTTGGCCGGCCATGTAGAGCTTTAAAAGTTATAAGAAGGATTTTGTGT
Source organism: Ancistrus triradiatus (assembly GCA_025084515.1). Classification (NCBI taxonomy): domain Eukaryota; kingdom Metazoa; phylum Chordata; class Actinopteri; order Siluriformes; family Loricariidae; genus Ancistrus; species Ancistrus triradiatus. The sequence continues at coordinate 7,066 of JAJAGP010007104.1, read as the reverse complement.
AAATCAATGCGGAATTTGACTGGTACCAGTGCGCAGTGATAAATGCAGTGCAGTTTCATAAATTTCATTCCTTTTGAGGTAACATGCAGAGCTGCCTGAGATAGACGGCTTTTTCTAAGATTTTTGGACAGAAACGGTGCGATTTGAAATTGGTCTATAATTAGCTAGATCACACAAGGGTCAAGAATGGCTTTTTTAATCAGTGGTTTTGATAACGGCAGACTTAAAGGATTTGGGCACATAACCTAAGGTAAGGGATGAATTTTAAATAGCTAACACTGGCTCTATAACACTAGGTAATACTTGTTTGAGTAGACGTGTAGGAATTGGATCTAATAAACATGTTGATGACTTAGACGAGCTGATCAGTGCGGATAGTTCAGTATTAGTAATTGGGTTAAAAGATTCTAGTCTTGATTTACAACTCATTAAACAGATGTCTTCAATAGTGCTGCATCTGGAAGGTGGCTGAACAGTTTGGTGATGTGATGAGCATTGAGTTTTATGCCTAATGTTTTCTATTTTATCATCAAAGAAAGTCATGAAATCATTACTGTTAAAATTACACAGAATGGGAGAGTCACTTTCTGTGGGTTTTTTTGTTAATTTGGAGACTGTATTAAAGAGAAATCTTGGATTATTCTTATTTTTCTCTATGACTGAAGAGAAGTATGCAGCTTTAGCTTTAGTGAGGGCATGCTTATACTCTGCCATGCTGTCCCTCCAAGCAATCTTAAACACCTCCAATTTACTATGTCTCCACTTGCGCTCTAAATGCCGTGTTCTTTGCTTTAAGGTCGGGTGTGGTCATTATACCATGATGCAGCCTAAAATAAAAACGCCCTGTATAAGTATAAGCATTTAAAGTACACTGTGGCAGCAACAATCAGCCAAATACAATGAACTGCATTATCATTGCATTTTTATAAGTCGTATTAGGGCTGTCTGTCAGCGTTTTTTTGCTTTCGTTTGTGTGCGCTGTGCTGCTGCCGCTCCGTAGCACAGATGCCGAAAATAGTTCATCATTAGTGCAATTATTATCAGCTTATTAGAGCTGTGAGTCAGCGCGAACTCCTCTTCCCGACTGCCCCTCCCTCGCCCCGCACACGGTCTCCGCGATCCTCCTCTCCTCGGACCTCTTCCTATTATCTCCGGCGCTTCATCCCCGGTATCCGGCGGCCGCTGCTCTACAAACGCGCGGGCTGCGCAAGCGGCAGCGAGTCACGCCAGTGCGAAACGACAAGCGATAGCGGCGATTAGCAGGCCATGGCGGTGCCAGCGCTATACACAGCCGATCCGATCGCGGGCCACCGGCGCCGGGTCTCTAAGCGCTCCACAGCCTCCCCCTGACCACAGACTCCGCTCCGCTCTCCGGATCTTTCTTGCCCGCGGGCGCCTGTTTTCACCTGCTGTGCGCTTCCGCGGTCCTGTCTGCTCCGCTCGCGCGAGGACGCTCGCTCGGGCGGCGCGCTCCACCCTCCACGGCGGCGTCCGCCGGCAGCCCAGCGGCCCCCCGCGCGCCGAGCGCGCAGCCGCCGCCCTGCCGTGGACGCCGCGGCACCTATGCGTTCTCTCCTGAGAAGCCGGAACACTGACCTGCAGTATCAATACACTTAGTGAAGGCTTATTAGGCTGTGGTTCCTGGCCCCAAAGAGAAACAAAAACTCACACATACTAAATTACAAATACTAAATACAAGCAGGAAGACTGCTGTACAAGCACGATAAACCGAAAATTACAGCACGTCGCATAATCAGTGCACCTATTATAAGGCTTATTAGGGCTGTGAGTCAGCCGCACAACAGGAAAGAAATAAAAAGCCGTGTATAAGCAGAAGAGTCTGCTGTGCAGCATAAGAAATTGGAACACAATGGCTTATTACAATGCAATTTATTATAAGACGTATTAGGGCTGTGTGTCAGCGTAAACAAAACGAAACCAAAGAAAGGCACAGAAGTATGGTTGCCGGAGGTGCGATTGTACCTCACACTCTGCAAACGTACTGTGCTGGAGTCCAGCGAACCGCGCCCCTGGGCCCACCTATTTCAAGTCGGGCCCGAGTGCGATTCGTGAATCGGGCCCCGGTTCGATTGGGAGCACTCACACTAGCCCAAACTGTTCGAATTTGGCCTAGTGTGAGTACACCCTATATGTCTATATAATAATGATCAAGATAGCATCGATGTCCATCATGTCTTAAAATTAGGATAAAAAAAAGAATGTTACCACAATTAAAGTCGTGATATAGAATACCTGATCATTTTATTAAGCACAATGTTTATACTAGCATATTAAGTTATTAAGCATATGAATCTTCTATAAAACGACCAAGATGGCGGCGCGTGCACATCGCGAGGCTCAGCGTCTTACTAGATTTTTGCAAAATAAGTATTTTAATTACGATTAAATTGCCGATCATCGACTTACAGCAAACGGTCACTTCTCGATATCAACTTTCTAAGCACAAATTTTAATTTTGGAATAACCCGTTTCAACTTCCAGTGATCTACCACCGGAGTTAGAAAGGACACCGCGGACCGACACAACGATTGCTCGCGTCTCCTGTTCTCTCCGACCGGAAGTGGTGTCCGGCGCCGGGGTCCGGCATCGTGATCGTAAAACAAGAAGGGGGAAGCGTGGAGGTCTGCATGCTATTGGCCTAAAGCTAAATCCAAACCAACAAGTTTTTTACCCAGCATCTTCTTCCCTCGCGAAACGTACCCGATCTCCTGGCAAACAAGTTGGGACGAGTTAAAGATCTGGACCCACCACCACAGAGGGATGTTTTGTGATGGTAAACCTCATGTTTTTCATGGAAAATGAGTTTACTAGCATAGTTGCTACTGCAGTTTATATCCTATCCCTCCGGAATGCCAACGCAAAAGTTTGCAATGAAAGAACTTTTATGCTGCTATTAACAGCTGCAAAACCAAGCACCCAGAAGGGGTCCTTCATTTAACTTAACTGGGGACTTTAATCATTGCACACTTTGAGATCAGTAAATTCCAAAGTTTTCATCAAAATGTCTCCTGTACACAAGAGGACAAAAAAAACTTTGGACCACGTTACCACCAGTGTAGTGGATGCCTACAAAGTCACACCCCTCCCCCCCATCTAGGACAAAGTCTGATCATCTCTCTTTGTTCTTGATGCCCAGGCTAAACACTGCTACAAGCAGAGGATTGAAGAGCACTTCAACTCCTCTGACTCCCGACGCATGTGGCACGGAATACAAGCAATCACGAACATCAAACCATCCTGCAGTGCGCCTCAATCCAGCTCTGCCACTCTCCCTGATTAGCATAACTACTTCTACGCTCGCTTTGACAGGGAAATCAGGATCCTATAATCAAGGTAGCAACATCACCTGATGAACAACCCCCAACATTCACCACCTTGGATGTCTGCTCTGCTTTAAGCAAAGTGGACACACGGAAAGCAGCTGGGCCTGATGGAATACCTGGTCAAGTGTTTAGAGCCTGTGCAGTACAGCTGGCTGGAGTCTTCATGGACATCTTCAATCTGTCCCTGGCCTATGGAATGGTCCCTAGTAGATTCAAGACAGCCACCATTGTACCAGTGCCTAAGCACTCCACTGCCAAGGCCCTTAATGATTTTCGCCCTGTTGCGCTCACCCCCATCATCGCCAAGTGCTTTGAGAAATTGGTTCTCTCTCACTTGAAGTCCTGCTTACCTGCTACACTGGACCCACACCAGTTCGCCTACCGCTGCAACAGGTCAACAGATTACGCCAGTGCCACTGCACTCCATTCTGCACTAACCCACCTGGATAACCACAACATGTACGCTAGAATGCTGTTCATTGATTTTAGTTCAGCATTCAACTCTGTGATACCCGCAAGGCTGATCTCCAAGCTCAGCCAGCTTGGTATAACCCCAACCCTCTGCAACTGGACAATGGACTTTCTGACCAACAGACCCCAGTCTGTTAGCTTGGGAAACCTCACCTCTTCCTCCATTACCCTGAACACTGGCGTGCCACAGGGCTGCGTGCTGAGCCCTCTTCTGTACTCCCTGTTCACCCATGATTGCGTTCCTGTTTATGATTCCAACAGCATAATCAAGTTCGCAGATGATACCATGGTGGTAGGTCTGATCAGAGACGATGATGAGACGGCCTACAGGGAGGAGGTTCATCACTTAGCTGTGTGGTGTACCAACAATAACCTGGCACTTAACACCCTGAAGACCAAGGAGATCATCGTGGACTTCAGACGGACTAAGTGCCTCTCACACCAACCCATCCTCATCTATGGAGACGTCGTAGAGAGAGTGTCAAGTTTCCTTGGCACCCACATCTCTGATGATCTCAGCTGGTCACTTAACTCCTCTATCCTAGTAAAAAAGGCACAACAGCACCTGTACTTTCTAAGGATGCTTAAGAAAGCTCACTTAGATCCCAGGATACTGGTGGACTTCTACTGCTGTACCATTGAGAGCATTCTCACAAACTGCATCTCTGTACGGTATGGCAACTGCTCTGCATCAGACCGGGCAGCACTCCAGCGGGTGGTGAAAACTGCCCAACGGATCATCGGTGCCCCATTACACACCATTGAGTCCATTTACCACAAGCGCTGTCTGAGCAGGTTTAGTAGCATCATCAAGGATGCCTACCACCCCAACCACAGACTGTTCACCCTCCTTCCATCTGGCAGGCGTTACAGAAGCCTACGTTCCCACACCAGCAGGTTAAGGAAGAGTTTCTTCCATGAGGCGGTAACCCTGCTAAATGCTTCATCAAAAGCATAACTGCACTCATTACTGCACTATTCTGTACTTTTTGCATCTGTGCTATTCTTAACATTTGCACTACCTTGCACAAATGATCTGTATATATGCTGCAAACACTGTACAGCAGTCTGCTCATTTGTACTTTACATATCTTTTTACAATTAAATGTAAATAAACTCTGTATTTATTGTAAAACAATACTGTATGCACTTCAGGGTTAAATGCTAACTGCATTTCATTGGCTTTGTATTCGTACTCTGCACAGTGACAATAAAGTTGAATCTAATCTAATCTAATCTAATCTAATCTAATATGCAAATGTGTGTTACCAGGATGAAGGAAGAAATGGGAAGAGTTTCTTGAAACTCTATCTAGAACAATGTTTGCCTCAGATCAGGGATATGCTAAAACCCCAAGTAAATCTAGTCCTATATTTGGTCCATTATGTTGCAATAATATATAATTCATAATTTTGGGTTTAATCTGAAGACATCTTCAACAGTTGAAGATGTTGCTGGAGCTCACTCTGATCTCCAGGTCACTAGGTGGTGGTAATGCATCTTAGTTGGTTCACCATCCCCCAGAAATATGAAAGAAAGAAGGAGTGGCGTTCGTTTGGTAGCAGTGGCTGGATTGTGTTGGTGTGGTTGGGATTATGTTTATGTTTTCAAGATCATATTTCTGCTTTGCTCTCACTGTTTAAAAGATTTTAGCTCCAATAAAAGATGGGTGTTGTGTGGATTTGAGCTGATTCTCTCCATTCTGCTTTAAACACAAGGTAAGGCTTGCTAAAAGTGCAAAGTGCCAAACTGATTTATAGGCTTGCTCCATATTGATGCTCCTCTAATGGGGAATGGACAGTATGAAGTGCAGTACTTATAGAGGAAAGTCACTATCAGACTGATTAGGGTGAAGCAATAAATCAGATGAAATCTATTTCTGATCAGATTTGATTTTTGTGAGACTAAAACTAATTGCTGGTGAGATTTAGAGCTGGACACAGCTGCACATGATATTCCCTTTTTCTTGTAATGATAAAATATGTAAATCTAAGGTAATCAGATTTGAGTCATTATGATTGATATGGATGTGATGTTTTTGTCCTTGGGTAAAGTTGAGGTATTTTCTGTATTGTATATTATATTAATTTCTGAGTTTCATCCCAGAGGAAAGAAATTCTCTAAATAAGATCTTAAGTTTGTCTCATTTATTTTTCCTAGACAAAATTAAGACGTGTTTGAGATCAATGTGAGATTTAAGCTTATTTCTCCTGTTTCTGAAATTTGTCTCCTGAGAAACAATGCTTGAATTTTCAAAACATAATTTCTTAAATTCTTCTTAGGTTTGTCTTAAGTCTTCTAAGGTTTTTCCTCCCACCCTATCCTGTATACTGTCTGTCTGTCTATTCTTATTATTTTGTGTTGCTTGTCTTACTTTCACCTTATTTGGTTGTCCTGTGTATTGCCTGTTTGTAGCCATTATTACCGACGTTTTTTTTTTTTTTTTACCTTGCTTATTTGTCTTGCGTATAGCTTGTCTGTCATAACTATTTTGTCTATATGCTGTTATTTTTGTAATAAAAAATAAAATTATTCTATTTATAGTCAAAACTGTGAAGGATAGTTCAAAACGGCTTAAAATATTAAAGCCCACAACTGCAAGCTTTAAACCTAAAGACAGCACTAAGCGTCTGAGCGATGCACTCCATTCAGCTATTGGTCAGAACCAGCTCATTAGCATACTGTGGTAACAAACATGGCGGATACTGCGGCTTGTAAGGGAAAGCGGTGTTCTTACTTATTGGTAATTAAATGCTTCATATACTCGCCTAAACTGGATTGGTAAACATTCTGTTTTAAACATGTACATAGTTTACGATAAAGGACTTAACTTTCGGTAACTTCTTAGAAGTTCGCACGCGTTTTTGTACGCCAGCGCGTGCGAGCTTAGCTAACGGTCTGCTGAGTCACAGAGTGAGTTACTGCTGCCAGAGGTCTACATTCTCCTCACGGTCGCTGCTGTTCTGTGGCTGGAATCGTAGTTTGGTAAGTATTTTTGAAGTTATTATTGTTATTTGAACATTTTAATTCGTTGTTGTCATAACAAAAACTTTATTGTAGTTTTCAGACCGAATGCTATGTTAGTTTCTGTTGGTAGCATAATGTTAGTCAGTGTTTGCTTTGCCCATAACTTGGATTGTAGAGCAGCTCCAAAAGAGTAACGTTAAGTCCGCTAATGTACGTTACATTTACATATATATGTTTATCTGTAGTGAAGGTTAGCACCTGATGCACCTTTTGTGGTTTTTTTT
>JAJAGP010007103.1:0-15806 GCA_025084515.1 Ancistrus triradiatus | reverse complement strand
TAATTCCTACATAAATGCATTTCTATTTCCAATCAATTACAGCAAGTTTTCACTAAAGGGACTATCAATTGGAAACTTGTTAAAAATGTAAAGTGTATTGAAGTAATTAAATGTGTAATTAAAATAACTGAACTAATCATGAAATACGCAAGCTCACCGAAGGAAAAGGAACTTGGAACATAAATGATAACGAGATGATTAAAATTCAACACTTAAATATCCATGAGACAACATCTGGCTGAGCAACATGTTCTCAGAAACACCGAAACATCTAGGCCTGGCTCTTTAACCTTCATTCTTCATTGACTGGAAATCTTCAGTACTCTGAGCATTTACCAAACCAGGTATTTTACCAGTTACATTTTAATAAGGAATCAGAATTGGTTTATACATGGTTTCACCTAAAATACAACTGGGAAAAGTCAGACTAATTTTCATTTTCGGTGTCCGATTTGACAGAATATTATTTTCCATAGGTTATGTAGCCTACAATAAACACCATAAGAACATTCAATATGACTTATTTATGCACATTTTGTGTGTACAAATAACATATTGAAACAAACAGAGAATAAAATTGAGCGAGTGTAAACCTTTGGATCCACTACTGATTTTTAATTTAAAATGAGCAGAAATTTCATTTAAGGTCTGTTCCCTGGAGTGTGTTTTTACTTTACTTTTAGACCAGTGGTTCTTGACCTCTTCTGATTCGATGGACCCGTTTGTAAAGTTGGTGAAAGAGGTTTAATAACAGCATAAGAAAACTTTTACTAACTTTATGGACTCCATAAAACCCCCAACAGGCCAAGATACTGATTTAAGCAAAAGGGATCTAACCAGGGCTGCCTAAACTTTGCATAAATAAGTAGTGGGTGTTTCTGATCAACTAAAATCAACTGTTCACACTCAGATCAGGCATCACTCCTGGCCACCATGCTTTCCTTTTTTCCTTCAGTGATTCATAATCAGAATGGTTTTGTTTGCATACATTTTGTTTATTTTCACATCAGACCAATCTATGAACATTTATTGAACAGTATTATGGAGACGATTCCACATATAAGATTAATCTCTGTACTTTCTCATTACTGAGACAGTTATAATGATCCCTATTAAACAGATTTTAACTCTTGAATTCTACTCCCTTTGTTGAACAGAAGCATTTTCTTTTTTGGTCCAGTTCTAGCAAACACTAGTAAAATACACCTCTGTATAAATCTCAGTTTCCCATAAACCTTCAGACTGGAAGAAAGACAATGACGAAAGTGTCTGTGTCCCAAAGACCTGGAAATACTGAAACAAGATTTGAGCTTCTGAAACATTAAGTAACGCAAGGCGAACTTGACCCAAACGTGTCGTCTCCCAGTTCCTAACGTGCATAATTAATAACCATTAACATCATGAGCTTACTACTGTTGTTGAACATGACCGAGCTGTTTGCAAAGGCTACTTCTGGTACCTGCTGTGCAAAATCTGTACGACCCCATCTTGCATAAAAACAAAAGGAAAATACATGATGATACAATCAGGAGTCACAAGAACAGACGTTTTCAAAGTGGCTTCCACACACATGGCCGAACGCACTACCATTTCAAACGGAGCGCACAACATGTAAACAAAGCATGTGCATTACTAGGAAAGGCACGAATTGGATTATATCCCTTTGTAGAAGAAAAATAAAAATAAAAAAATCATACACCACAAATTCAAAGTATAAAAATACTGAAATGATATTACAAGTAAAAAATGGCTGGCCTGCATTAAACATAATTAGAAGAAACTGAAAGTAAACAAAACAAACGCCTTCCTGTTAAATTGATCCACATACATTCACCATCTAGCTGTCTCAATATACATCGTGACAGCACATAAAAGACGACCCAGTGTAGGTCAACACTGTCAGCATATTTTCATGCTAACCAGACAGAAGCCACACCTGCTTCTATTTGCATAGAAATGTGGCTGCAAATACACCTGCAAGAACACTGGCCCTCCTGTATTTATACTACATTGTACTTTTTTTCTCTGATAGACTGGCACCCTGTTCAAGGTGTACATCAGTCTGCACCCAACAGGCTTCAAACACACCCATGGTCCTGAGCTGGACCTGAAACTAGATAGACAGACAGATAGCTTTGAACTTTGAAGACCACTGGCATGCTTGAATGCTTCTTTGATACTAACTTCAGGTCCTGTATTAAATGCTTATTTTGCTCAAAATGATCCAGTGGGATTTCGTATAATAAGGTGGAATGTACATTTAAAGTTCCCCAACAATATGGAATGGGTAAAGTGGTTCGAGGACTTATGAGCTTGGTTGTGCTTTCTGCTGGTTTTGGTAAATGTGTAAATCTTAAAGTTTAAAAGAAAAACATGTACATCTAGATAATATCCAAAAATCAACTCGTACCTAAAATAAGTGAAAAACTGTCGACTGAGGGTCCTTTCGGAAGGAGTAAACATAAAATAAAAACAATATTAATAATAAAAAAAACAAAGATTATAATAAGTACAGCTATACAATACTGATTGTCTGCAGAACATGAAATAAGAATCGGACCAATTAAATAGGACTTGGACTTTTGAACTGGATACTAATGGTCAGTAAGTGCTTTGAAACGACACACACACACACACACACACACACACACACACGTAAAAGCTTTAAAGTGCTTTATACTGATACTCGAACATGCCAGAGAAGGCAGGAGTACCGAGGTTAATTTGATATCGTTCCTGCCTTTGCCTGTTTCTTCATAGTAAACCATAATGAATAAAGCCACGTTTACCACTTCACAAACTCTAACCAATAACATAGCAGCCAACCCTTCCCTAGCCTGAGCCATTTCCCATCCCATACCCCACAACATTCCCCTTATTTAAGACTTATGGCATTGGTTAACGTATGGCGCTTTGGGACCCCTATGGCTTTCCAAATCAGGCCGGCTGCTTTGCGTATCAGGAGCTCCAGACTAGAGAGGGGTACTGTCAGTAGGCTTGTCGTTTGCGGCCCGTCGCCCGTGTCACCAGCGTCCGCTCACAGAAGCCACGTCGGCGTGGAAGTGTCTGGCGAGACGCCTGCTCACACCGCCCTCCAGGAAGGATGTGCGGAGGGTTGAGGGCTCAAACAGCTCCCGCCGGCTCTTATTCAGTTCTGTCCAGATCAGAGAAGACGGGACGCAATTAAAGCCTCCAGAATGAAACGCATCGCATCGCTACTACTAACGATTATCACAGAAGTACTGGAGAAAGATTTATTGAAGGTTGCCAGAGACATGGTGTCTGATCAAACAATGCAATTGCATTAGATGGCATCTTGGATCGCCATGCACCGTGTTACGATGTATCGTTACACCAATAGTAATGATGATCATTGGTAAATAAAATTGTTAGTGATACACAGTATATCAGCAGCCAATATATTTGCAGATATATGGATTTTTCTTCAGTTGTCATCAAGGACCCGATACTAGAATATTAGCCAACATTAAAACCGATATTTATTGTAGATCTATATTTAATAACATTTCTGCGGTTTATCAAGCAAAATATCTGATTTTGCTGAGTGTATGGTAATGTATACAGTTATATGCTTTCTTGGGGCTTCTCAGTCATAAGCTTACTTACAAACTTAATTGTTGTTGTTGCTGGCAGCACCAGTTCAAAACAAAAAAAAAAGAAAAAAAAAAAAAGGATAAAATATGCACTAATAATTGGTTATCGTATCAGCCCAAGAAATTTTGTATCATGTGCATCCCAATCCACGCAGTTGTGGATTAAGGGTCTTGCTCAAGGACCCAACTGTGGCAGCTTGGCAGGGGTGGGATTTGAACCCAATACCTTCTGGTCCATAATCCAGTATCTTGACCGCTAAGCCCCCACAATCCTCAATTATTCTGAATATTTTCATCCACACACCCGAGATGGCCAGCAGCATTTTCCTCCTTGCTCCAAACGTCGTGATTCCCAGTTCCCTCAAGTCTGGATCCGTCAGCGTGACGAACGTCTGCAGATCGATCTGGCAGCACACAGTGTGTTAAGATTTACAACAAAAAAAATCAGATATAAAATGACAGCATTATAAACTAAATCATAAAAAAGCTGGAGAGTATAGGTTTGTCTCTCAACAGTGCCGTCCCATCACACACAGCTGTGCCTGAGGGAGTGGCGATAATACATTGGAATCCTGTTCAGTTCAGGTTTATGCTTATAAATCAAGTCCCTGTAGTGTGAACGGATTTTGATCGTCTACTTCAAATTTTGTGGCGAGTTTAAAAACGCGTGTAGTGCACACCTCCTGCTGCTGGAAGACGTCCGTGTATTTGCCCAGCCCTAAAGTGCTGAAGAGCTCCGGCAAGTCCGTCCCTTTAAGAGAGGAGCTCAGACACGACTGCTTGCTGCCGCCCATGAAGGAGATGCACTCCATATAGTTACTGCTGCTCAGGTACTGATCTACAGCTGAGAGAAAGACATTTATAACAAGTTATGTTTTATGAGGTTTGATTTCAGTGTTTCATGCACAGAAAAGGATTTTCAGTAGCAAGTCCTTGTGCAGGGATTCGGGTGGTGGTGCAGCAGTTCACCGACCCACCACTGGGGGGCTTCATACAGGCATGCCTGGATCATCCCCCAGCTCTGCAACAGCGGCCCCCACCCAGACCTGCGATGTCCAGGAAAGGCTCTGGAGTCGATAGGGGTGATGGAACTGGGCCTCATCTAAAACCTTGTGTAAGTACTTGAAGTCATTCTGCAGCATCACACGAAGACTGAAATATTTCCGGGTATAATTACCGCTCCTGCTCTTGCTCCGCTCTGGTGGTGCTCTGCTGTCGATGGCACAACCTCCGTTCCTGTCACACCAGCTCTCGCCATCGGCGCCATTACTGCTGCCCACACACGAGACGGACAGAGGGGCGCCCTGACAAAACCAAACGACGCGGAGTTAAGCGGTTAGCACTGTGTTGCACCTGTCTGTATGTGTACAATGTCTATCAACACACAGTATATTAGTGGTCGGCCAGTGAAGTTGGACTAGAAAAATGTCTCTGATATCATCGTTTGCTCGGCACAATTGCTTAAACTTGAGTAGAGTTTCAGCCAAAACTTGATTCGGGATTCATGATTCAGCACACAGTGATTCAGTCTAAAATTGTTAGTGATGACAGCCAACCAAAAGAAATCAGCAACTGTACCCTCTTGGCTTTGTAGCTGAGCAGTTAGCATCAGCAGCTAGTGCCCGGAGTTCACCAATAGAGTGTTTTGCTGTTACTTTTCACTTTCAATTCATTACTCACTAAATTACATAAGATTGTTCAACACTATTATAAAACCAGCTTCGTGGTAATGATTTTGTCCGACTGTAGGTTAATGTAAGTGTTAATGTGTAGTACGCTCTGCTATGACACAGTATAGATTATATTAAACTCCTTGGTTCATAATCCTTTTAACTTACGATGGATTTTTTAGAACGTATCCCCATCATAAATCAGGGAGCACCTCTACAGACCTCCATTAATGCATATAATGCCTTATTCAGGGTGGATTTTCTGGGGGTCTGGAATGGATTCAACCAATTTACATTATTCCTTATAGGAAAAATTTGCTCAGTACTCACCATTTTTGGTTCTCGACAAGCCTTCTGGTATGACTTGACCACGAGAACTGAGGTACCACTGTATACAGTGGTGCTTGAAACTTTGTGAACCCTTTAGAATTTTCTACATTTCTGCACGAATATGACCTAAAACATCATTAGATTTTCCCCACAAGTGCTACAAGTAGATAAAGAGAACCCCATTAAACAAACGAGACAAAAATATAATACTTGTTCATTTATTTATTGAGGAAAACTATCAAATATTATATTGTACCCTATTCCAGCCTGATGAGCATCAACAACTCTTTCTCTGAGGTCCTCAGAAATCTCCTTTGTTCGTGCCATGATACACTTCCACAGACATGTGTTGTGAAGAGCAGACTTTGATAGATCCCTGTTCTTTAAATAAAACAGGGTGCCCACTCACACCTGATTGTCATCCCATTGACTGAAAACACCTCACGAATTCACCTTCAAATTAACTGCTAATCCTAGGGGTTCACATACTTTTGTCACTCACCAATATGTTAAATAAATGACCAAGCGAAACATGTTTGTCTCATTTGTTTAACTGGGTTCTCTATCTACTTTTAGGACTTGTGTGAAAACCTGATGATGTGTTAGGTCATATTTATGCAGAGATATAGAACATTTATAAAGGGCTCACAAACTTTCAAGCACCACTTTAACACTCTATAAACTACACAGTTGATATACATAAACTATGTCTACAAACTTAAGCACCACTGTGGGTGTGTGTGGGTGTATAAACTACATACAGTGGATATAAAAAGTGTACACACCCCTGTTAAAATCCCAGGTTTAGTAATGTAAGTAAAATGAGACCAAGGTAAATAATTTCAGAATTTTTACCACCATTAATATGACCAATAACCTGTACATCTCAATTGAAAAACAAACTGAAATCTTTAGGGGGAAGTAGTAAAAAATTAAAACAATAAAATAATGTGGTTGCATAAGTGTGCACACCCTTAAACTAATACTTTGTTGAAGCACCTTTTGATGTCATTACAGTACGCAGTCTTTTTGGGTAGGACCCTACCAGCACGGCACATTTTGACTTAGAAATATTTGATTGTGTGGGCATCTCCTGTGTACAGCCCTAGTCGGATCACCCCACAGATTTTCGGATTCATATGTGGGCTCTGGCTGGGCCATTCCAAAACTTTAATCTTCTTCTGCTGAAGCCATCCTTTGGTTGATTTGGATGTATGCATTGGTTCATTGATGTGCTGAAAGATGAAGTTCCTCTTCATGTTCAGCTTTGTAGCAGAAACCTGAAGGTTTTGTGCCAACATCGACTGGTATTTGGAACTGTCCACAATTCCCTCCACCTTGACAAAGGCCCCAGTACCAGCTGAAGAAAAACAGCCCCACAGCATGATGCTTCACTGTGGGTATGGCGTTCTTTTGGTGATGTGCAGTCTTTTTTTGCGCCAAACATACCTTTTGGAATTATGGCCAAAAAGTTCAACCTTGGTTTCATCAGACCATAACATTTTTCCACAGGCTTTTAGGAGAGATCAAATGCGTTTTTGCAAAATTTAGCCAGGCTTGGATGTTTTTCTTCATAAGATCGGCTTCCATCTTGCCACCCTACCCCATAGCCCAGACATATGAATCGGACAGGATATTGTTGTCATGTAATACACAGCCAGTACATGCCAGAAATTCCTGCAACTCTAATGTTGATGTGCGCCTCTTGGTAGCCTCCCTGACCAGTTTTCGTCTTTTCATCAATTTTGGAGGGACGTCCTGTTCTTGGCAATGTCAAGTTCTATATTTTCTCCTCTTAATGATGACTGTCTTCACTGTGTTCCATGATACATCTAATGCCTTGGAAATTCTTTTGAACCCTTCTCCAGACTAATGCCTTTTGACAATGAGATCCCTCAGCGGACCATTGTTTTCGTTTCAAGATGCAACTAAGAAAATGTCATGAAAATCCTACTATACCAAATGAACTTATTTGGTCTGAACTTAATCTGAGGCACTTTAAATGATGGCAGGTGTCTACTGATTCCGATTTAACATGAGTTTGAATGTGATTGGTTCATTCTGAACACAGCCGCACACCCAATTATAAGAGGGTCTGCACACTTATGCAACCACATTTATTTTAATGTTTTATATTTTACTTCTTCCCCCTAAAGACTTCAGTTTGTTTGTCAATTGCGATGTACAGGTTATAGGTCACATTAAAGGTGGAAAACGTTCTGAAATGACTGACTTTGGTCTCATTTTTTTACATCGCTAAACCTGGCATTTAACAGGGGTGCAAACACGTTTTATATCCATGTGTGTTTGTCTTTTGTGCACATATGAATTGTGTTTATGTATAAATACCGTAGCACTGACTGAAGCAGTGTAAGCCACATGGCTGGCTCTGCGGAGCTGTTTGATGCTCTCCGCAGGCATGGATTTGGAGAAGCCGAGTCCACTCCACGTGTTGGTGGGGGTTCGAACTTCCGTCACCACCGGCTTCTTCAGCATGGCTGAACACACACCACTCTGAGTCAGTTCTCTTAAACAATGTACCAGTGTGATTTTATAGCCATGCTACAAGCATAAACACATCCACCCTCATTTCCAACAGCAACTGTTTGTTAACAGCACTGTACATACGAAATATTGGGTCAAAAATAGTACAAACCATGACCCTTGAGCAATAAAAGGCAGGGTTCAAAACTGTTTTTTGTGTAATCACACACAGACTGGACTGTAAAATTGTCAAGAACAAGCCAAAGCTCCACTGACCTTTAGTAGCCAGTAGTTTCTTCTGTTCATAATCATAGGCCTAAAAGAGACCAAACACACACAAGCTCTGTAGCTCCATAACTGACTGATCAGGAGTGCGGTATAAAAGATGCTGTTGTGTTACTGTACACATACACACACTGTGTGTATGCGCAGTGCATTTTGTTGGGTTTTATTGTGTACCTGGATGTGAGGTGCCAGTCGGTTTCTCTCTGCTGCCCTCTCGCTGCCTGGTGCTCTTTTATCAGCTACTGCATCAGGCTCGGAATCTGACAACAAACACTCTGAACTACACACACACACACAAAAAATTGACTACAAGTATGTCATTAAAGATGCCCTTATTTTAGTTCCCCCAATAACAATTAATTAAAAGTAATGCATATTTAATATATTTATAATAAACATTTGGTTTGTGATCTAAATGTTGATGGTTGGTTGAAAATTGAGGTCTAAATGGTGGCGTTGCATTGGGTCTAATGGCTTGTTTTGGTTTGAAGATGTGGGTCAAGTGGTGGTGGTGGTGTTTGTTTTGGATATGGCAGTGTTTGGTTAGGAAATGGAGGTCTGCTGATGGTGATGTAATGGCGGTGTTTGACTGAAGATGGAGGTCTGTTGGTGGTGTTTGGTTTGTAGATGGACGCCTAATTTTATGGTTGTGTTTGACTTTAAATTAACCTACTTATGTTTGTTGGTCCTAACAGTGACGTTTGGGTTTAGGACCTACTGGAGACAGGTGTTGGTGCCTTGGAGCAGTTCCACATTTTGCCGTTTCCCAGAGGACACCGAACAGGAGGCCAGCATCTGCTTTAGATCACTCCCGTTGGCAGAGTGAGATGGGCTTCTGGGCATTCCGACTTCAACAAACGTATCTGAGCCTGAGCAAAGGAATGAAAAGGTGTGTGATCGTATCAATTAACCAGCGCTTCTCAACCTCTCGACTTCCTGGACAAGAACAGGAACTAAAAGCGAGTGCTGCATTTATCAGCAATTATATACAGTGAGGCCATAAAGTATTTAGTCAGCCACTGATTGTGCAAGTTCTCTTAGAAAGATGAGAGAGGTTTGTAATTTTCATCATAGGTACACTTCAACTACGAGAGACAAAATGAGAAAAAAAAAATCCAGGAAAGAATTTAATTGTAAATCATGGTGGAAAATAAGTATTTGGTCATCCACAATCAAGCAAGATTTCTGACTCACAGACCTGTAACTTCTTCCTTAAGAAGCTCTTTGTGCCTCCACTCGTTACCGTATTAATGGCACCTGTTTGACCTCGTTATCTGTATAAAAGACACACCTGTCCACAGCCTCAAAACAGGCAGACTACTCAAAACTCAACCATGGCCAAGCCAAAGAGCTGTCCAAGACCCAGAAAAGCTGTCGAAGGAACCAGGAAGAAAATTGTAGACCTGCAGCAGGCTGGGAAGAGTGAATCTACAATAGGCAAGGCAGGGTTGGTGTGAATAAATCAGCTGTGGGAGCAATTGTAAGAAAATGGAAGACATACAAGACCATTGATAATCTCCCTCGATCTGGGGCTCCATGCAAGATCTCATCCCATGGGGTCAAAATGATCATGAGAACGGTGAGCAAAAATCCCAGAACTACACGGAGGGACCTGATGAATGACCTGCAGAGAGCTGGGACCAAAGTAACAAAGGCTACCAACAGTTACACACTATGCCGCGGGGGACTCAGATCCTGCAGTGCCAGGTGTGTCCCCCTGCTTAAGCCAGTACATGTCCAGGCCCGTCTGAAGTTTGCCAGAGAGCATATGGATGATCCGGAAGAGGATTGGGAGAATATCATGAGGTCAGATGAAACCAAAATAGAACTTTTTGGTTAAAAACTCAACTCGTCGTGTTTGGAGGAAGAAGAATATTGAGTTGCACCATACCTACTGTGAAGCATGGGGGTGGAAACAACATGCTCTGGGGCTGTTTTTCTGCAGAGGGGACAGGACGACTGATCTGTGTTAAGGGAAGAATGAACGGGGCCATGTATCGTCAGATTTTAAGCCAAAACCTCCTTCCATCAGTGAGAGCATTGAAGATGGAACGTGGCTGGGTCTTCCAGCATGACAATGATCCCAAACACACCACTCAAGCAACAAACAAGTGGCTCCGTAAAAAGCATTTCAATGTCCTGGAGTGGCCTAGCCAGTCTCCAGACCTCAACCCCACAGAAAATTTGTGGAGGGAGTTGAAAGTCCATGTTGCCCCAAAACATCACTGCTCTAGAGGAGATCTGCATGGAGGAATGGGCCAAAATACCAGCTACAGTGTGTGCCAACCTGGTGAAGACTTAAACGAAACATTTGACCTCTGTCATTGCCAACAAAGGTTACGTGTCAAAGTATTGAGTTCAACTTCTGTTATTGACCAAATACTTATTTTCCACTATAATTTACAATTAAATGCTTTAAAAATCCTACAATGTGATTTCCTGGATATTTTTTCTCATTTTGTCTCTCATAGTTGAAGTGTAGCTATGATGCTCTAGCAAGGAACGCAGGCTTTACTCAAGAATTTGGGTGTACTTGGCAATGACCCTATACCATTCACTCCTGACCAATAGCCCGGAAGGAAAACGCCAGCACAACTTAACGTTACCTTCATCCGAGCTGGACTTGCTTGAGAGGACTTCGGTCTGGCTGTGTCCGTTAACGTCCTGGCCCGAGTCGGAGTGGGTGGGGCCAAGCACAGATTCAGAAAGGGACACGGATGTAATCCCTCGGTACATAGAGGCAGGGATCTGCACACAGGCACGCACATGACTTATTCCAAGCATAATCATAATATCAAAACCTATGAGGTTGCGGTTCTAGATGATGTATTCACATGTGTTTTGAGTTGCTCTGCGGTGACCGTTTTGTGTAAGGGCGTTAGTCCAGGCGGGGGTGAGGGAGTGTGCGCGGCAGCGTGGGGATGAGCGGGACTGTGTGTGTGTCTCTGGCTGTATCCGTGGACTCCGGATAGGAGCATATTGCCGAGAGAACCCTGAGAGACAGACTGCAACATCAGCACAGAGGAGAACCCTGAGAGAGAAAATTTAGAAGATTCAGGTTTGAAAACAGACAATTAATACAAAAAGCTTCCGCAAAGGGGTTTCACACATGATTTGTTTACAACTAACTGTAGAAACCAACATGTTTCATGGCTTGTTGATAAAAAAATCAAGAATGCGTTCTATAAGTCAATGCAGGTCCTTCACAAGGGGTTTCTGAAAGAGCACCCTGGAGGAAACTGCATACCATGAACATACGGAGCAGAGTGCCACGCAAGAGGCCTTTGCTCACTTCTGCTCACACCAAGATGACATTCTCGCGTTCACAGGGCTGTAAATGAGACTGGTGATTGGCCCGGTGAACATTCAGGAGCAGTCACACATCTGGAATGGCCACAATCCCCAGATGTGAATCCTTCTGAAAATCTGTGGGAAGGCATCCACAAAATATGGCCGAAATGTGCAATTCTTTGAAGCAAGAGTGGCTAGACAGATGTTTTTCGGGCCAATATTTTGTCCGGTGAGCTTATTAGAAAAAGTTTTATTTCCTATTATTATGAATTCTTAAGACCTCTGACATTAAAAGGCGCATACAAACCGGCATAACATTCTCACCTGCAGTGTCTGCTGACGTACCGAGAGCACTGGTCCACAGAGACGACCCGTGTAGGGGAGAAAGGGGGAGTGTGCGGTTGCAGTTAGGGCTGTTTAGGACAGAGCCGTGTCTGGTCGGAACATGATTCGTGTTGGAAGAGCCGTTAGGAGCAGATATGCCAGAGGACCCCAGAAGACCTAGAAAGAGACGGCAAGCAAGAGAGATGAATCATATTTAAAAATACAAACACACCGAGCTATGAGAGGACAAAAATGAGCTCAAAGACTACATTACCCAAAGCGCTCAACCCCAGTCCAGCTGAAGCCAAGATGTCCAGTCCCGCAGGGTTCAGGAGTGCCGCAGAGGAGCCATGGCTGTTACCAAGGATGCTGTCGGAGGAAAAGGGGTCAGGAGGAAAAGGGGCGTCAGAAGAAACGGGGGCGCTGGGAGAGGCACCGCACGCGTTCTCCAGAGCCAGCAGGAGCCTGCGTGCCTCGTACATGTTTTCAGCGTTCCTCTCTATACTCTTCACAATCACCGACTGCAAGAGCGTAGAAACAAAGCGTCTTACAGTCCGCTCCATTGACTGACTTCAGTACATGAGTAAGTGCAGGACACGTCACCTTGCTGGGCTGCTTGGGTTTGGGTTTAATACTGATAAAGACGTCGAGCTGCTCCATTAGGGCGGCGAGGCACTGAGGCTCGATCTCAACCTCCTCTTTAACGTCGAACATTAAAACCAGAGGCAGGCAGCCCTGTCACCAGTGAACACCAATGGATTTAACACAGAAATAACTCTGTTACATATTCAGGACATATTAGTGTCACAGTTTATGCCTCACTTTATGGGTTACAGAACTAGTTCTAGAACCAAGGTGATCCAGGTGTCCTCCTGACAACAGAGAACTTCTCCCACTGGATGGCAACCCATATGGTTAATCTACAATCCTTTGACAAGAATCTAAAAATGACCGGAAAGATGCTACAGAATAGTCTTGGACCATTAACTGATATTGATAAAGTCAAGATTTATTTCTATAGCGCTTTGTACACTGGAGCATCATCTCTAAGCAGCTTAAACAACTTTATATTATCTTGTATTATCTAAGCTCAAATTACTTGTACACAGAGGTGTTATTTCAAACAGTGAGCTAAGATATTAAAATGGTACATGTTAAACAGCACAAAGTGGAACAGCTGAAGTTATATAGCAGGGTACAACTGCAATTAATTACAGAGCTACAACATGAAAAGCAGGAAAAAGATGTCTTCACAGTCAGTGTGTACGTACCATGAGCTGCTGCCGGGCTTCACACACAGTATCGATGCTGCCCTGAATGTACACAGTGGAGCGTCGGGTGTGAGCAGGACCGTGTGATGCCGTGTTGGGGTCGGGGAAATGGATGTGGGCACCGGTGTGCTGGGTGATGCATTTGAGGTTGGCGCCGTTTCGGCCCAGCAGGCTCAGCTGGTGCTGCGGCGCGATGTCCAGCTGAGTGCTGACCATTACGGAGCCGGCCATGGAGCCGGCCAGGTGATCCAGAAGCAGAGCGGCACCTCGCTGTCCACACAGGCAGAAAGACAGAGAGAAGAGGTACAATTAATACCATAGGTTATCACAAAAGATACTTCAAAATTGGGGCATTTTCACACCCTTGAATCCTCAAACATCTGGACAATAGACCAGTGCCCTAAGTGCTACACCACCATTCTCACCAACCCTTCATTTCCCAACCATATTTCCATTTCTCAACCAAACGTCTGAGACAGAATTTATTAGACAAGCCAGACAAGAGAAGTTCAAAACGAGGGATGAATTATACCAGTGTTGTACTCAAGACCACTGGAGCCGAGTTTTTTCAGTCGAGTCCAAGTCAAGACCAAGAGTGGCTGAGTCATAGACGAGATAGAGATCAGAAAAAAAGAAAAACCTTCAAAAAAAAGTTCAGGTTATATTTTACGTTACTTCAGATGGGACTTGGCTGGTCTCGACAACGACCTGAGTCCGAGACAAATGAGACCTCGAGACTGAGATGACTGAGACCATTCTCCAGACCAAGACTCAAGTACTACAACACTTAATAATGACACGAGTGTGTTCAAAATTAGGTTCAGGAAAGAATTCTTTCAGAGCTTCGCCAAAAGCCAAGCACAGGAATCTCTCAAATGCATAGACACACACCTGAGAAGAAAAAGCAGCTGGTGACAGCTGCTGCATGTACAGCTAAAGGCTGCACAGTGAACCTGACACAGTTACTCATTTGAAATGAGCACGCCACAAAATGACCCAGATTCTCTAGTTGTCCTTTGAAGCCACAACGAACAATGAGCTAAATAAAGAGAACTGGATCTAAAGCCTCAGCCCATCTCAGACAGGATGCCTGTGGTTTACTGGGCAACGTTAAATTAAATTAAATAAAAAAAACTCAGGGAACTTCAATCCTTGACTGGTCCTGTGAGCCACAATCGCCATAACTCATGGCTTTCAATAGTCTGTCAACTGTTCGGTAATCTCTCTTAATTCGTGTGAAGTGCATGCTTGAATGTATGAGCAACTCTGTGAAAGCCAGTTTCTGTGAAGTGCTTGAGCGTCACAGCAACCTAAAGCAGAGCAGTAGATACACTACCGTCGATTTTGAGAATCTATTCACAATCCCTAGCAAGTACTTACACCTACCACTAGGTGGCATGTGAGTGAAGTCAATACGCAAATGTGTAAACGGCTGCTCAGCTGGAATTACAGTCTTGTTTTGGGTTAGACGAGGTGTTATTTATACTGGCGCAAGCAGATGCTCATTCCTTGGTAACAACACTTAAATTTAAACAAAGCCCAATACCAAACGGAGCAAATTTATGGCAACAATGACAAGGAAAAATTCCCTAAAGGCTAGAAGAAAAAAATCCTGGGAGGACCAAGATTCAAAAAGGGACCCGACCTCTTTGTGCGGTTTAGATGTAAGAATTAAACTAAGTTATCCAATTAACAGGTTTAAAGAAATAGTTTAAATAAATGAAAGCTAAATAAATATTAACAGAAAGAACTTATTTTAAACATGTTCTTTCTGTTAAAAATGACAATATTTTTTCTAATCTATTAGCGATAACATTATGAACAGTATAACAAAATAGACAATATAAAAATATAGCATATATGCCAGTAGTGTAAATGAATAAAACACTGAAATAACGTCAAAATATGAAAATCAGCACTATTTTGTCTCAGTAGTTTTGAAAAGAGTTTCGAAAACTGACCCTCCCCACAACTTTATGTTCCAAGTAACATTACAAAGTCCATTTCCCTTTCCTCTTACACTTAAATTTTTATTTATGCATCTTATTTTTGACGTCGGGCCTTACCTTGACTGCTGTCGAGTTGCTCTGGTTGCCACGGACCACGGCAGTGTTGGCATAGAGGAATGATGGCGGCTTGCAGGTGATGGACACGCCGCAAGTCTGGGCGATGTGCTGGACGACCGGGGAGCTGAGGTCCAGCGTCTCCACGAAACCACCACACTCGAACGTCAACACCAACGACATCAACTCCTACAGGGTCAGAGAGAAGGAACGCGCGGTTTTGAGGCTACAATCGGATACGGGAATTAAACCTGTAGAACTAACCTGCAGTAAACAATTGGAATACTGCATTACCCTCGACCAGCCACACGATGGCAGCAGATACAAAAATAAAACAGTGAACGTGTCAGAGAATTGAATCAAGAGATATTTTAAGTTATCTTACCCTGATTTTAGCCCTCGCCGTCTCCACTCCTTCTGGCTGCCCTGCTATAGATACCTGAGAGAGAAGAGAGCGGGGATAAAAAGTGATAG
>JAJAGP010007102.1:0-15836 GCA_025084515.1 Ancistrus triradiatus | reverse complement strand
GAAGCTCTTAATGTTAATCTGATCAGTCAGAAATGTAACAGCAGAGTTACAGAGCATCAGCAGCTTCTCTGGGTTAGAGCTGGACTTACTGATAACAAACCTGTCAGAGGAACGAAGCTCCGATCAGCCGCGGATGGTGTTTAATGAAAGAGTCGAGTTTAACTCCAGCAAACGACGTCTTTGTGAGGGATGAAGCTGATTCAGGTCATTTTTGTTGATGGGACTAAAACTGATCTGCAGTCTCGTTGCTCTTCAGTCGAGCTGTGAATCCATCAAGAGCAGGACGTTTGATTTAAAGAACTGACTTTGTTTCGCTTTTCCAGCTTCCAAATCCTAAAGGTGATAAACCTTTGGCTCAGGTTGGTCATTAATAGCTTCATCTTCCAAATTTAAATCGTTTCAAAACCAATAGATTTTATGAACTCATTATTGCTTTCATTTCGGCAGTGTTTTACTCATTATACTCATTTACTCATTACTTGGCTCCTTTTTAGGGCGTCCTTGCTAGGTTACGTATGTATGCCGCTGAGTAATATTTATAGAGCGTCGATCAGAGTGCCGTTATCATCAATAATGTCATGGGACAAACGTCTCAGCCAATCAGATTGTGGGGTTGGAACTAACTGTGGTATAATTAACAATTTCATGAAATAATGTTCTTTGAGGGAGCTTTCTCAAGAGGCAATAATCTCTTCAGATACAGTGGGGCAAAAAAGTATTAGTCAGCCACTGATTGTGCATGTCATGCCGGCTGTACGGTAGATCGGAAGTTTCGGATTAGATAGAGGAAAGGTAGGTAGGTTACGGCTTGGATAGAGAAGGCTTGTGACACGGTAGGAACCACGAGACAGAGCGATGTGAGTGTGCAGAAAGATGGTATAAATAGATGAGCTGGAAGGTGCTGGAAACATAGAACAGGTGCGAGTGATTGATGGAGGAGGAGAGAGAAAGGGAGAGAAAGCTGTGGAAGGAGAAAGAAGGTGCATGAAGGTGGGCGTGGCGTGCAGGTGCATGAGTGAGATGAACTTGGGGCAAAGTTGGACTGACTTAGAAAGGATTCAGAGGTAGACGACCTTTGGGAGGTCTCGAAGATAGAGGACCTTTGGAAGGTCTCGAAGATGGCCGACCTTTAATGGACAGCTTTGAGCCAGGTACCGAAGGTGATGGTACAGGCGCCAAGCGAACGTGCTCCATTTCAGAGCTAGAATGCTCAAGCATGTGGCTAACCGACTTCTGTGCCGGGTAATCGGGCTCTGGTAGCTCAGATGCAGTGCTCCTAGGCAGTAACAGCTCCTCTGCGGAGATAACAGACGTGGTGTGCACAGATGCCGGGTTCTCAGACCTAGATGGTTCCAACACAGTGGTACGGGGCGCTAACGGTTCAACGACTGAGTTAGACTGCCTGACTGCAGGAGTACCAGGCCTCGGTGACCTATGACAGGTCTCTGACATGATCGGGCCCTGGACTGGCCCTGGGACGGGCGTACCTAGAATGGACTCTAGGGCGGGCGATCCTTGGACTGGGACGGGCATCCCTAGAGCAGACTCTGGGATGGGCGACCCTGGAGCTGGGACGGGCATCCCAAGAACAGACTCTGGGACGGGTGACCCGAGAACAGACTCTGGGACAGGCGGACCCTGGACTGGACCGGGCGTCCTTTGAATAGAGACCATTGAAGCACGCTTATTGCTGTGCTTGGCCACAGTTAGCTGGGATCCTCTGACAGCCAGCGAGCGGAGGATCCAGCAAGTGGCGAACAAACAGAGGTACCGGCTGTACGCTGGTGATCTGATCATTCGGTGTGGGGCGACCGAACAGTGGAGCTTCGGGGGTGTATGGCCCACTATTGGCAGGTGGACCAAAATCTGCCCCAAGCACATCCAGAAGGTGATCACTGTCCATAGTTTGCACCTGTGACCACCTCTCTGTGACCCACTGGAGCGCTCTGCCTGAAAGGCAGGACACCACCAGCAAAACACCGGCAAATTGCGAGCTGGGTGGAAAACGCTCGAGGTAACATATACACTGCGCTCAAAATTTGCTGAATAACGCTGGATTCCCGTCAAATCTCTCTGGTAACGAGATCTCCACGGATGGTGGAGAGCCAGAGCTGGGCGGAGTCGACAGCGCGGCGGTCGCGATTGCTGCTGCGAGATCGCGTCCAGGGAGGGAACCAGCCAGCGCTGGTCTTTCGCGAGTTGGGAAACAACCCGCGTTACCTCAGTGAGCCGAGCCCGAAGCTCAGCGAGTGGATCACTGCTCATTGTGAACGGCGCCAAGTTCAAATCTCAAAACGAAACTCCCGCTGCCTCCAAGCACGGCTGAGTCTACTGTCACGCTGGCTGTACGGTTCAGGAGACACACGCAGGGAGAGTGGATCTGAACAAGAACGATGTTTATTTAACAAACGGATAACCGGACTGACAAAGTAAAACATGGAATAGAGATGAGGAAGATGCTCGAAAGACACGGTGAGATAACGGAACGGAAACACAGAAGAGCGGAGAGAAGAGGTAGGTGAGCGATATATGAAGGCTTAGGTACAGATATAGGGACGCGAACGAATTGGAAGAGAAACTAGATCAGGCTTTAGATGACGGCTAGAAACGGGACAGTCAGATAGGTAGAATGATACATCGGAAGGTTCGGATTAGATAGAAGAAAGGTAGCACGAAAGGTAGGTTACGGCTTGGATAGCGAAGGCTTGTGACGCGGTAGGAACCATGAGACAGAGCGATGTGACTGTGCAGAAAGACGGTATAAATAGATGAGCTGGAAGGTGCTGGACACGAGGAACAGGTGCAAGTGATTGATGGAGGAAGAGAGAGAAAGGGAGAGAAAGCTGTGGAAGGAGAAAGAAGGTGCATGAAGGTGGGCGTGGCGTGCAGGTGCACGAGTGAGATGTGACAGTGCAAGTTCTTCTTAGAAAGATGAGAGAGGTCTGGAATTTTCATCATAGGTACACTTCAACTATGAGAGACAAAATGAGAAAAAAAATGCAGGAAATCACACTGTAGGATGTTTAAAGAATTTAATTGTAAATCATGGTGGAAAATAAGTATTTGGTCAATAACAAAAGTTCAACTCAATACTTTGTAACATAACCTTTGTTGGCAATGACAGAGGTCAAATGTTTCCTGTAAGTCTTCACCAGGTTGGCGCACACTGTAGCTGGTATTTGGCCCATTCCTCCATGCAGATCTCCTCTAGAGCAGTGATGTTTTGGGGCTGTCACTGGGCAACACCGACTTTCAACTCCCTCCACAAATTGTCTATGCGGTTGAGGTCTGGAGACTGGCTAGGCCACCCCAGGACCTTGAAATGCTTTTTATGGAGCCACTCCTTTGTTGCCTGAGCGGTGTTGTGTTTTGGGATCAATTGTCATGCTGGAAGACCCAGACATGTTCCATATGCAAAGCTCTCACTGATGGAAGGAGGTTTTGTCTTAAAATCTTACGATACATGGCCCCGTTCATTCTTCCCTTAACACGGATCAGTCGTTCTGTCCCCTTTGCAGAAAAACAGCCCCAAAGCATGATGTTTCCACCCCCATGCGTCACAGTAGGTATGGCGCAGCTCAGAATTCTTCTTCCTCCAAACACGGCGAGTTGAGTTTTTACCAAAAAGTTCTATTTTGGTTTAATCTGACCACATGATATTCTCCCAATCCTCTTCTGGATCATCCATATGCTCTCTGGCAAACTTCAGACAGACCTGGACTGGCTTAAGCAGCGGGGCACGCCCTCTCGGCGTAGTGTGTTACTGATGGTAGCTTTGTTACTTTGATCCCAGCTCTCTGCAGGTCATTCATCAGGTCCCTCCGTGTAGTTCTGGGATTTTTGCTCACCGATCTCGTGATAATTTTGACCCCACAGGATGAGATCTTGCGTGGTGCCCCAGATCGAGGGGAATTATCAATGGTTTTGTATATCTTACAGTTGCTCCCACAGTTGATTTATTCACACCAACCCGCTTGCCTATTGTAGATTCGCTCTTCCCAGCCTGGTGCAGGTCTACAATTTTCTTCCTGGTGTCCTTCAACAGCTCTTTGGTCTTGGCCATGGTTGACAGATGGGATAACATTTTTATGCAGAATGCAGTGTTTTCCGAATGCGCATGCTAACGTTGCCCTGCAAAATAATAATAAAAACACAAAAGGGGCATCAGGTGCTAACCTTCAGTACAGCTAAAAATATATATGTAAATGTAACGTACATTAGCGGACTTAACGTTTCTCTTTTGGAGCTGCTCTGCAATCCAAGTTATGGGCAAAGGAAACTCTGACTAACATTATGCTACCAACAGAAACTAGCATAGCATTCGGAATTAAAATGTTAAAATAACAATAATAACTACAAAAATACTTACCAAATTACGATTCCAGCAACAGAACAGCAGCCGCCGTGAGGAGAATGAAGATCTGCGGCAGCAGTAACTCACTCTGTGACTCAGCATCTCTCTCTCACCCGGACCGTTAGCTAAGCTCATAGTACATAGTACATAGTTTACGATAAAGGACTTAACTTTCGGTTAACTTCTTAGAAGTTCGCGTGCGTTTTTGAATTCCAGCGCGTGCGAACATCTAAGAAGTTACCAAAAGTTAAGTCCTTTATCGTAAACTATGTACATGTTTAAAACAGAATGTTTACCAATCCAGTTTAAGCGAATATATGAAGTATTTAATAAAGCAATAAGGCACGAGAGGGAAAGAGGTGTTGTTAGGTGCCGTAACACCTCTTTCCTGTGATATATTCACAATAATGCACCCCCTCGAGTGCCTTATTGCTTTTATACCACAGTTCCGTTATTGTCATTTATTGTTAGATTTTAAGATAAAAAGGACAGAAAAAACGATTTGTTTATCAGCCTTCCGCGAGGTAAAGTAGTTCCATTCTATCGTTACCTCGCGGCTAAGCCCTTCAGTCATTAAAGTCGAGGAACAGAATTACCCATAACTGTTTATTATTCAGACAATAAACACAAATATATCGATTGGTAAGTTTGAATTTATTAAAAAGAAAGTTTATTTACATTCAGCAAATAAAATGGGTAGGGTTTACAAGGCAAGCTTTTACTAAGATCCACTATTCCACCGACTGAAGCAAATCAGAGTGTTATAACCAAAGTCTAGGATCCCGTTTGATTAGTGATTATAAATTTGTATGATGAAACTCTTAATGTTAATCTGATCAGTCAGAAATGTAAGAGCAGAGTTACAGAGCATCAGCAGCTTCTCTGGGTTAGAGCTGGACTTACTGATAACAAACCTGTCAGGTCAATGAACGCCCGATTAGCCGTGCATGGTGTTTAATGAAAGATGCAGAGTTTAAGTCCAGCAAACGACGTCTTTGTGAGGGATGAAGATGATTCAGGTAATTTTTGTTGATGGGACTAAAACTGATCTTCAGTCTCGTTGCTCTTCAGTCGAGCTGTGAATCCATTAAGAGCAGGACGTTTGATTTAAAGTACTGACTGCGTTTCGCTTTTCCAGCTTCCAAATCCTAAAGGTGATAAACCTTTGGCTCAGGTTGGTCATTAATAGCTTCATCTTCCAAATTAATATCGTTTTCAAAACCAATAGATTTTATAAACTAATTATAACTTTCATTTCGGCAGTGTTTTACTCATTATAACTTGGCTGCTTTTTCTGGCCGGTGTCGTTGCTAGGTTACGTGTGTGCCGCGGATTATTACTTATAGAGCGTCGGTCACAGTGCCGTTATCATCAGTAATGTCACGGCGGAAGACGTCTCTCAGATTACGGGTCGGAACTAACTGTGGTATAATTACCAATAACTAAGAAAACTGCTTTCTCACAGCAGCCGCAGTATCCGCCATGTTTGTTACCACAGTATGCTAATGAGATGGTTCTGACCAATAGCCGAACGGAGGGCATTGCTCAGACGCTCCATGGTGTCTTTAGTTGGGCCATTAGGTTTAAAGCTTGCCAGTAGAAGTGGGCGATACCGGGAATTTTGGTATCGATCTGATACCAAGTAAATGCAGGGCCAGTATCGCCAATATTGATACTGATACCGATATGTTTTAATATTTAAGCTTCATAGATCCAAAAGATCCAAAAGACCCAGGAGAGAATTTCCCAAACATTGTACGTGACATCAAAATACTTTATTATAACAATCAGCATTTTTGTTTAGAAACAATGGAACAGTAACAAAACAAAGTTTGCCTTATCATTAGGAAAATAAATATTTTTTGAGGTAGAAAAGGAGAAACTAAAATATGAAAAACAAAAATAAAATAAAAATTCTCCCCTCACTAGACATCTTTTCTAGTTCTTTCTTTCTTTGTTTCTTTTTTCAAATAGAATTGTTCTTAGGAAAAACAATAACAAATAAGGAATTTTCTTCATTCAGTGCAATTCTGTTTTTCTTAAATAAACAGAGCGTAAAAAAAATGACTCAACACAACTTAAAACAAAATCTCCTGAGGTAGAGAGCTGACAAACCACAATACAACAAAAATAACACACCAAAACAAATACTGTAAACAGTTTCATACTTATTATGTTTTTCAAGTCAAACAATGCAATAAAATAATACAAAAAATATGTAATTTCTTCCCTTCTTCACTTCTGGCTTTAAACAAAATAAAAACAATGTGAATCCCATTTCAGGGGCTGCATCCTTCGAAGGACGCGGTCTACGCGGTCTATGAAGGCGTGTCCTTGGAAGGCTGGGTAGACCGCGACGAAGGCCGATCCGAAATGAGACGGTCTACTCTGCATTGGATTAGGTAGCTTAAGATGGCGGAGTGAGAGGAGGGTTTTTTGAGCCGGCTCGGATGTTTTTAGAAATTTTTATGGCTTTAGCCAAGTATTTTACAATTTTGTTTTAGCAGTAGCTCTGATTTTAATGTTTCATTTTTGTTAGTCCTTTTGTTTGCTGTTCTACTTGCTATTTTTCGATACTTGCTAAGTTTTTTGTTACAATGTCGGAACATGATTACAGCCTGACGGCCCTTCGGGAGGATTATAATGAGGAAAGTGTAGAAGAAATTGAAGTAGATGCTGATGCTTCTACTTCTGAATCTAGCGCAGGAAAAACTTGTAAAGCTGAAAAAGTGAACCGAGACCACACTCCAGTTAAAAAGAAATCGGTAAAGAAGATGAAGATGCTGGAAACTGACCAGGAGGAGAACTCTGCAACGGCCATCTTACAGGCGATACAGCTGCTTAACCAAAAGATGGACTTTCAGACGAACATCTTAAGGGGTATTGAAAAGCGCATCGAGGCGAATATGGCAGCTATACATGAAAATAAAAAAGACATTTCCGAGCTTCAGTCTCAAATAAACCAACTCCAGATCGAGAACGTGAAGTTGAAAAGTTCCTGTGCTGAACATGCCAGATATAAAAGACGGTGAAACCTGAGAGTGATGGGTTTACCTGAAAAGGAGGGTGAGAACATACGGGAGACTATCATCGGGATTCTCACAAAGGTTATCCCGGTATCAGTGGACCGGTTGCGGGACACAGTGGACACCGTTCATTGGCTGGGGAAGAAAACTAGCGCTGCCACTTCTGATAACGTCTCTCGAGCTGTTATCATACAGTGCAGTATGCGCACTGTTCGGGATGAGGTCTGGTTAAAGTCCAAAGATGCTAAAGTCTGTAAGGATCTACACATTCGATTTAAGGAAGACTTTTCTATGGAGGACAGAATCAGCCGAAATAAACTTTGGCCACTAGTTCAGGAGGCCAGGAGCAGGGGGAAGAGAGTGTCACGCGCCACGGCAGCGCGCGCCGTGCATTGACCAATTGGGAAGCCCCACGGCGATCGCGCTGATTGCGCTCAGCCGTGAGGCTTCTAATAAAAGCGCACCCGCGAGAGAGACTGGGCGCGGGTTATTGACGTTTCTATGTCGGTTGTGTCCCTACGCACCGTCCCTCGTCTCGCGTCCCTACGCGTTTCGCCGTGCTCTTTCTCGTCATCCTTAACCATTGTGCCGCGTCGTGTTCAGGTATCGTTCAGTTCCACTCACTTCCGTGTTTTCTTTAGTTTCCACCCATTTTGCGTTTCTGTTCTGTTTACGTTCCCTACCCGTTTTCGTGTTTGTTTTACACCCGTTCTCGGCCTCGGCCTGATTTATGTTCCACACCTGTTTTCGGTCCTCGCTTCTTTCCGTTCGCTGTGTCTCTCCTTTGTTTGCCATTTTGTTAATAAAGCTTCTGTATTTTGAATCCCTGCGTTCGTCTCCTGCATCCCCTCCGGCCTCAGGTCGTTACAGAATAACCGCCCACATGGAGACGGGCAGGGATCCCCGATTTTTCTTTCCTCCCCGGCGGTTTCAACGGCGATCCAGCTGTTGCCGTACTTTTGTTAAGGGGATTGTTTGCATTTTTTCGTTTATATCCCCCGGCGGAACCGATTATGCTGGGGTGTCTTTGTTTTCTTCGCCTATGGGGAAGCCCTTATTTGGGTCACCATTATGGCCGGGGCTGCTTCGGCCCGGAAACTGTGGGGCAGCTCTAGAAGAGATGTTCGTTTGCTTTGGTTCCCCACGGGGTTGCACAGACCGAAAGCCAGGGTTTAGAAACCGTTCGCCCTGTCCGGGGCTGCCTTGGTTGGGTAAAGTGTTGGTTTCCCAGCTTGCCACCAGCCGGACCGCCTAACCAACGTCAGCTTGCACATACTACGTCCCCCAGTAATCACTCAGTCTCGTCGCAGAACCCCTAGTTCAATACTCGTACTCTAATCGCTCTAGTCGCTTCAAGAACCTCTAGTTCTCGATACTCGTTAGTGTCTCTAATCGCTCTAGTGCGCCTCATAACCTCTCGTTTTCGATAATCGTATCTCTAATGCTCTAGGTCTCGCTTCAGAACCTCTAGTTCTCGGTACTCGTACTTCTAATCGCTCTAGTCTGCTTCGACTCTAGTTCTTGATACTCGTTTCCTCCAACGCTCAACCTCGCTTCAGAAACTCTAGTTCTTGATAACTCGTATCTCTAATCGCTTAGTCTCTATCCTATAGTTTTCCGAAGTTCCAAGTCGGAACCGGCGGTAGTAGGTGGTCCCGTTTCTGCTCTGCCAGTCCTGCATCGCGGACAGTGTGCCCACTCTGCACCAGGGACAGTCGTGCCCCACTCCTGCACCACGGACAGTTGTGGCCCAACTCCTGCACCAGGACAGTCGTGCCCACTCCTGCACCATGGAAGTCGTGCCCACGTCTGCACTTCCAGTGGCAACCCCCAGAGGAGCCTTTCAGGGACTGTACTCATCCACGGAGAACCCAAGGCGCGAATCTGCTCTCAAGGCGTGCACGTCGTCCACGACGCTGCCTCCGCAGCGTCCCGTCGTCCACGGACTCTGCCTCCGAGCGTCCCGTCGTCCACGACTCTGCCTCGAGCGTCCCGTCATCCACGCCTCTGCCTCCGAGCGTTCCCTGTCCACAACTCTGCCTCCGAGGTCCCGTCGTCCACGGCTCTGCCTGCCGAGCGTCCCGTCGTCCACGACTTGCTTCAAGCGTCACGTCGTCGACTTCTGCGGTCAAGCGTCACGTCGTCGACTCTGCTCTCAAGCATCGTCGCCTCGTCTTATGCTCTCAAGCATCCCATCACGGCTATGCCTCTCAAGCCATCGTCCACGGCTATGCTGTCAGCATCACGTCGGCGACTCTGCTCTCAAGGCGTCGTCGCTAGTCTTGCTGACAAGCGTCGTAGCCTCGTCTCTGATCTTCAAGCGTCGTCGCCTCGTCTTGCTGACAAGCGTAGTCGCCTCGTCTCTACTGACAAGCGTCGTCGCATCGTCTGCGGACAAGCGTCGGTCGGCTCGTCTCTGCTGACAAGGTCGTCGCCTCGCCTCTGCTCTCAAGCATCCCATCCACGCCTCTGCTCTCAAGCATCCCGTCCACGACCTCTGCTCCAAGCATCCCGTCCAGGCTCTGTCTCAGCATCCGTCACGGCTCTGCTCTCAAGCATCCCGTCCACGGCTCTGCTCTCAAGCATCGTCGCCACAGCTCTGACTCTCAAGCAGCGTTGGCATCGCTTCTCTTGCTGTCACGCATCGTCGGCTCGTCTTGCTGTCAAGCATCGTCGCATCGCCTCTGCTGTCAAGGCTTTTTTCGTGCCTCGCTCTGTGTCAAGCATCGTCGCCTCGCCTCTGCTGTCAAGCATCGTCGCCTCGCCTCTGCTGTCAAGCATCGTCGCCTCGTCTCTGCTCTCAAGCATCGTCGCCTCGTCTCTGCTGTCCAGCAAGGCCGCCTCGTCTCTGCTGTCAAGCATGGCCGCCTCGTCTCTGCTGTCAAGCATGGCCGCCTCGTCTCTGCTGTCAAGCATGGCCGCCTCGTCTCTGCTGTCAAGCATGGCCGCCTCGTCTCTGCTGTCAAGCATGGCCGCCTCGTCTCTGCTGTCAAGCATGGCCGCCTAGTCTCTGCTATCAAGCATGGCCGCCTAGTCTCTGCTGTCAAGCATGACCGCCTCGACTCTGCTGTCAAGCATGACCGCCTCGACTCTGCTGCCAAGCATCGCCTCGTCGACTCTGCTGCCAAGCATCGCCTCGTCGACTCCGCTCTCAAGCATCGACTCGTCGACTCCGCTCTGCAGCATCGACTCGTCGACTCCGCTCTGCAGCATCGACTCGTCGACTCCGCAAAGCAGCCACTCGTCGTCGACCCCGCTCGCCTGCCTCTCGTCGTCGACCCCGCTCGCCTGTCTCTCGTCGTCGATCCAGCTCGTCCACAGCCTCTCGTCGCCCGACTGCTGGCAGTCCCCTCCTAGGGTCCGTCCGGCGAGGAGACCCCCTGAGGCAGAACTGCTCCCGGGGGTTCTTTCTGGGAGTCCTAGCTCCGACTCGGACTCCTTGGGGGGGGGGCTCTGTCACGCGCCGTGCATTGACCAATTGGGAAGCCCCACGGCGATCGCGCTGATTGCGCTCAGCTGTGAGGCTTCTAATAAAAGCGCACCCGCGAGAGAGACTGGGCGCGGGTTATTGACGTTTTTATGTCGGTTGTGTCCCTACGCACCGTCCCTCGTCTCGCGTCCCTACGCGTTCCGCCGTGCTCTTTCTCGTCATCCTTAACCATTGTGCCGCGTCATGTTCAGGTATCGTTCAGTTCCACTCACTTCCGTGTTTTCTTTAGTTTCCACCCGTTTTGCGTTTCTGTTCTGTTTATGTTCCCTACCCGGTTTCGTGTTTGTTTTACACCTGTTCTCGGCCTCGGCCTGATTTATGTTCCACACCTGTTTTCGGTCCTCGCTTCCTTCCGTTCGCTGTGTCTCTCCTTTGTTTGCCATTTTGTTAATAAAGCTTCTGTATTTTGATTCCCTGCGTGCCCACGTCTGCACTTCCAGTGGCAACCCCCAGAGGAGGCCTTTCAGGGACTGTCTCCTCCACGGAGACCCAAGGCGTCGACTCTGCTCTCAAGCATCACGTCGTCCACGACGCTGCCTCCGAGTGTCCCGTCGTCCACGAATCTGCCTCCGAGCGTCCCGTCGTCCACGACTCTGCCTCCGAGCGTCCCGTCGTCCATGACTCTGCCTCCGAGCGTCCCGTCGTCCACGACTCTGCCTCCGAGCGTCCCGTCGTCCACGCTCTGCCTACGAGAGTCCCGTCGTCCACGGGACTCGGCATCCGAGCGTTCCCGCGTCCACGACTCTGCCTCCGAGCGTTCCCGTAGTCACGCTCGGCCTCCCCCCCCCCCCCATTTTCCCGGCCCCCTTGAGCGTACCGTAGTCCACGACTCTGCCTCAGGCGTCCCGTGTCCAGCTCTGCCTCCGAGCGTCCCGTCGTCCACGACTCTGCCTCCGGCGTCCGTCGTCCAGACTCTCCTCCGAGCGTCCGTCGTACCACGACTCTGCTGTCAAGGGTTCACGTCGTCGGAACTCTGATCCAAGCCATAGTCGCCTGTCTATGCTCTCAAGCATTTCCCGTCCACGGCTCGCTCAAGCACCCGTCCACGGCTCTGTATCAAGCATCCCGTGCCACGGCTCTGCTGTCAAGCATCGTCGCCGACTCTCTCTCAAGAGTCGTCGCCTCGTCTCTGCTGTAAGCATCGTCGCCTTCGTCTCTGCTGGTCAAAGCAAGGCGGCCTCGGTCTCTGACCTGTCAAGCAAGGCCGCCTCGTCTCTGCTGTCCAAGCATGGCCGGCCTGTCTCTGCTTCAAGCATGGCCGCTCGTCTCTGCTGTCAAGCATGGCGCCTCGTCTTCTGCTGTCAAGCATGCCGCCTCGTCTCTGCTGTCAAGCATGGCCGCCCGTCTCTGTCTCAAGCATGGCCGCCTCGTCTCTGCTGTCAAGCATCGTCACCGTCTCTGCTGTCAAGCATCGTCGCCTCGGGTCTATGCTGTCAAGCATCGTCGCCTCGTCTCTGCTGTCAAGCATCGGTCGCCTCGCTTCTGCTGTCAAGCATCGTCGCCTCGCCTCCGCTCTCAAGCATCGACGTCGACCTCCGTCTGCGCATCGACTCGTCGACTCCGCTCTTGCAAGAGCGACTCGTCGGATCCGCTCTGCAGCACAATAGTCGGACCTCCGCTCTGCGCCACTCATCGTCGACCCCGCTCACCTTGCTCTCAAGCATCCCGTCCACGGCTGCTGCTCTAAGATCCCGTCCACGCCTCTGACTCTCAAGCATTCCCGTCCACGGGCTCTGCTCTCAAGCATTTTCCCGTCCACGCCTCTGCTCTCAAGCATCCCGTCACGGCTCTGCTCTTCAAGCATCCCGTCCACGGATTGCTCTCAAGCATCGTCGCCACGGGCTTTGCTTCTCAGCATCGTCGCCCTCGTCTCTGCTGTCAAGCAAGGCAGCCTCGTCTTGCTGTCAAGCATGGCCGCCTCGTCTCTGCTGTCAAGCTGGCCGCCTCGTATCTGCTGTCAAGCATGGCCGCCTCGTCTCTGCTGTCAAGCCTGGCCGCCTCGTCTCTGCTGTCAAGCATGGCCACCTCGTCTCTGCTGTCAAGGCATGGCCGGCCTGTCTCTGCTGTCACGCATCGTCGCCTCGTCTCTGCTGTCAGCACGTCGCCTCGTCTCTGTGGTCAAAGAATCGTCGCCTCGCCTCTGCTGTCAAGCATCGTCGCCTCGCCTTGCTGTCACGCATAGCGCCTCGCCTCTTCTGTCAAGCATAGTCGCCCGACCTCCGCTCTCAAAGCATCGACTCGCGATTCCGCTCTGGCAGCAATCGACGCGTCGATTACGCTCTGCAGACATCGGACTCGTCGAACGTGCTCTGCAGCATCGACTCGTCGACTCCGCTCTGAGCCAACTCGTCATAGGTGGACCCGCTCGCCTGCCTCTCGTCGCGACCCCGCTTCGCCTGACTCTCGTCGTCGACCTCGCTCGGGACGGTCTCTCGTCGTCGACCAGCTCGTCCACAGCCTCTCGTCATCGAATTCGCTCCCAGACGCCCGACGTGGCAGCCCTCCTAGGGTCCGTCCGGCGAGGAGACCCCCTGAGGCAGGGAAACTGATCCAGGGGGTTCTTTCTGGGAGGCCTAGCGCGCGTGCATTGACCAATTGGGAAGCCCCACGACGATCGCACTGATTTGCCGCTCGCCGTGAGGCTTACTAATAAAAGCCGCACCCGCGAGAGAGACTGGCGTGGGTTATTGACGTTTCTATGTGGTTTGTGGTCCCTAACGCAACCGTCCCTCGTCTCGCGTCCCTACGCGTTCGCGTGCTCTTTCTCGTTCCATCCTAACCATTGTGCCGCGTCGTGTTCAGGTATTGTTCCAGTCCACCACTCCGTGTTTTCTTAGTTTCCACCCGTTTTGCGTTTCTGTTCTGTTTACGTTCCCTACCCGTTTTCGTGTTTGTTTTACACCCGTTCTCGGCCTCGGCCTGATTTATGTTCCACACCTGTTTTCGGTCCTCGCTTCTTTCCGTTCGCTGTGTCTCTCCTTTGTTTGCCATTTTGTTAATAAAGCTTCTGTATTTTGAATCCCTGCGTTCGTCTCCTGCATCCCCTCCGCCTCACGTTGTTACAGAGAGCTTACCTGAAGGAAGGTTATGCGCTGATAGACAATAAAAGAGTAGATCCTGAATAACTTTTTCCCATTTGTATTAAAGGACAATTTGTTTCTCGTTTTAAGGGCTACTGCAAGGTTATCCTTGTTGGTTAATGGCTAAGTCACTTTATACTTTCCTGCTTACCATCATCTTTTGGTGAATTAATTTCTGGTTTGGTTTATGTTTTCTTTACTAACGTTAAATACTAGAGGACTAAGAAATAATGTTAAACGTAAGGCTATTTTTCTTTATTGTAAGGAGCAAAAGGCTAATTTTTTTTATGCAAGAAACACACTCGTTGAGTGAGGATGTATCTTTTTGGCAAACTCAATGGGGAGATCTTACCTACTTTAGTCATGGCACTTCTCATTCAGCTGGTGTGATGATCTTGTTCCACAAGTTTCCTGGTCATTGGTCATTGGTTAATGGTTGTAGTGCAGATTGACGGAGTTAAATTCATTTTGGTTTGTGTGTATGGGTATAACAGCAAAGCAAGAAACAACATTTTCTATTCAGACCTTTGTGAGAAGGTAAAAAATTGGAAAATAAATTACTCGACAGATCAGGTGATAATAGGAGGTGATTTCAATGTAGTCCCAGAGAGCTCAGTTGATCGGCTTCCCTCTAGAGGGCAGCATCACCATTTTGATGAAAATTTCACTAACTTGGTTTCCAACATTAATGTGACAGATTGCTGGAGAATAAGAAACCCAAATTTCAGACAATACACCTAGTTTAATGCTTCAAATAATGGTCAGTGTTCAAGATTAGATTACTGGTTAATCCCTCATAATATGTTGGTGTAACGCTGGGAG
Source organism: Ancistrus triradiatus (assembly GCA_025084515.1). NCBI lineage: Eukaryota > Metazoa > Chordata > Actinopteri > Siluriformes > Loricariidae > Ancistrus > Ancistrus triradiatus. The sequence goes on along the minus strand of JAJAGP010007102.1, from coordinate 1,064 downwards.
GGGAACGGACAGGCGAGACGCACGCAGGTTCTGGAAAGGGTGATTTAATAAGAATATATATAACAAAAAGGAAACACAGCGAACAGAAAACAGGCAGAGCTGGAATACGGGTGCAGAACGGAAAACAGGTGCGGACCGAAAACGGGTATTAACACAAACTAGGCCGAAGCCGGAAAACAGGCACGAAACGAAAACAGGTAGGAAGCGAAAACGGGTGCGAACACAAACAAAGCCGAAGCCGGAAAACGGGTAGAAAAACAAAACCAACGCAGAACCAACTAAATAGGCAATACCTGACGGACTGGGCGATAGCGAAGGAGCTTGGAAGGCATGGATGGAACCGATAGCCATAGAAGACGGACAGGAGAATAGCGGACTAGCGTAGAGGGCAGGAGCGGAACCGATTCCCATTGGAGGAAAAGGAATAAACCGCGATTAGTGTCTCTCACGAACGCGCTTATAAAGGAAACCCCACAGGTGAGTTCAGTAATGAGTCCGATCGCTGTGGGGCTTGCGGATAGGTCCGCGGAACAGCTGAGGCGGTCCGTAATGCCGTGGAGCGTGACAGTTGGATAGGGTTTTAAGGTGTGAAATCTCAGCATCTCCTTTAACTGATCACTGTGCAGTTTCACTACTCCTCTCCTTGAACAATTGTAAATTTCCCTCAAATTCAATTTGGAAATTTAATAGTAACCTTTTGCATAATGAAAACTTTTGTAAAGAAGTCAGGAGCCTCATTGATGAAATTTCACTGATGGAATCTTCACCGTTAAACAAATGGGAGTGGTTTAAATTCAGTGTAAGATCTCTAGCTATTAGAAGTGTCAAGTCAAGTCAAGTCAGATTTATTTATATAGCGCTTTTAACAATGGAGCATTGTCTCAAAGCATCTTTACAAGTTTAGATTATCTCCTAATAACTACGTCCAATCCCAAATTGAGCAAGCCTAGGGCGACAGTGGCAAGGAAAAACTCCCTAGTTCTAGGAAGAAACCTTGGGAGGACCAAGACTCAAAAAGGGACCCAACCTCCTTGGGCGGCGTAGATGATAAATCTAAGAGCGAA
>JAJAGP010007101.1:0-15846 GCA_025084515.1 Ancistrus triradiatus | reverse complement strand
ACTGAGACCTGATGAATATTTAGCCTTAAATGAAGCCTCACCTCCTGGATACAGTCATGCTAGTCGCCCTCGTTATAATGGTCGAGGGATGGACGTTCCCTTTTTACAAAAATGGCTTCTTTTACTCCGCGTTCAAATCATCGTTCCTCCCTATCAAGGATCTGCACGTCTTCATCCTTGAAAGAGTGTCCACTGGCCTGTAGGTGGGTGTAAACCGCAGAGTCCTGACCTGATGAGGTAGCTCTTCTATGTTGTGCCATCCGTTTCACCTATGGCTGTTTGGTTTCCCCGATGTACAATTCCTGGCAATCCTCCCGGCACTTAACAGCTCCCCAGTTTCACATATCGTGGCCAACCTGTATATGGAAGAAGTGGAAAAGAAGGCACTAATATCCTATTCAGTAACAGCACCCAGCCATTGGTTCAGATATGTGGATGACACCTGGGTTAAAATGAAATCTCAGGAAGTGCCACATTTCACCGACCACATCAACTCAGTGGACAAACACATTAAGTTCACCAGGGAGGATGTGAAGAACGGCAGGTTAGCCTTCTTGGATTTTTATAACTGAGCCATCGCAGCCCTTCCCCAATCCTGTGTGAATGGCACATGTGGCCATTGTCGTTAATGGCTATGTCAATCTGCATATTAAACTGATCACCGGTCCCATTGTTATGCAATGATGCTGGTACCAGTCGTTATGCAAATGTACTGTATATAAGATTGGGGAAGTTTTCCAACTAGCTGAGACTGAAGAAGTCACTTAGATGAGTGACGAAACGTTTCTACAACAAAATCTATGTCCAGATGAACAGATTCAACTTCTGGGAGCCCACCTAAATGCTTCACAGACTTCAAGCAACACACACATCTCAACATCAACTGTTCAGAGCAGACTGTGTGAATCTGAACTTTATGGTCAAATTGCTGCAAAGAAGACACTTTTAAGGAAGAGCAACAAGAGGAAGAGAATGGCTTGGGCCAAGGAACACAAGGAATGGGCATGAGACCAGTGGAAATCTGTCCTTTGGTTTGATGAGTACAAATTTGAGATTTTTGGTTCCAAATGCCTTGTCTTTGTAAGACACAGAAAAGGTGAACAGATGTTTCCTACATCTGTAGTTTCCACCATGATGTATGGAGGAGGAAGTGTGATTGTATGGGATGCTTTGCTGGTGAAACTGGTGATGATTTATTTAAAATCCAAGGCACACCTAACCAGCATAGCATATCTGCAGTGACATGCCATCCTATCTGATTTGGGCTTAATTTGTTTTTTTTAACAGGACAGTGACCCCCAAACACACCTCCAGACTATGTAAGGGCTATTTGACCAACAAAGTGCATGATGGAGTGTTGCACAGATGACCTGGGCTCCACAATCTCCTGATCTAATCAAAATTAGATGGTTTGGGATGAGTTGGACTGCAGAGTGAAGGCAAAGCAGCCAACAAGTGCTGAGCACCTCTGGGAACTCCTTCAAGATTGTTGGAAAACCATTTCAGGTAATTACCTCATGAAGCTGATTGAGAGAATGCCAAGAGTGTGCAAAGCTGTAATCAAAGCAAAAGGTGCCTGCTTTAAAGAATCTAAAATGTAAAACAGATTTTGGTCTGTTTAACACTTAAGTTTACTACATGATTCCTTATCTGTGTCTTCCTGCATAGTCTGGATTACTTCAGTATTAATTTACAATGTAGGGAATTGTAATTTACATTGTTAATTAATAATAATTATATTTGTTTATGCTTGAGAAAAACCCTTCACAATCCAGTGTAAAGAACAAGAAGCAGGAGCTAAATAAAGAGGAAGATATGTGAATATTGAAAGTTTCTCTAGCACTGGAGCTCTATAACAAGGAACTCTAAGTGTTACGGTTCAGCGGACCGAACTGTATAAATGGGGAGTTTTAGGACTCAAGTGCAGGGAGCTCCCGAAGGAATAGAATAAAAATAAATAAATAAATAAATAAAAACAGAAACAATAAATCTGTGCCTGAATGAGGCTGGGGTTTGTACCCTGATCTCTAACATCAGGGGGGTCTAATGCTTAACCAGCACGCCACACATTTATATTAGAAAGTCATAAAAATTTTCTGAACTCAACACGGAGAGGGATGTCCTGTGCCGAGAGGCTGACAGAATGCCCCGGAGTGTACTCGGGTGCCGGCCTCTGACGCCAGTTGGCAGAGCGCTGGATGTCGCCACGATGCTTGAGGAGGGCCAACCTGACAGTCTTCCAGGTCTTCTGACAGTGGCACAGGTGGTAGTGGACTGACGGGACTGCCACGTTGGCCTCCAGGTCAGCGAAGAGCGGAGGAAGGTAGCCTTGTTAGGCGTCAAATGGTGAGAGGCCTTGGAGAATCTGTTGACAACAGTAAAGATCACCGACTTGTTGTTGGACTCAGGGAGCCCCATGATAAAGTCGACTGCAATGTGGGACCACGGACAGGAAGAGGCTGCAGGAAACCGGCCGGTGGTAGATGGGACGATCTGCTACAAGCACAGGTGGTGCAGGCTGCCACATATTCCTTGACATCTAAAGTGGGGCAAAAAAGTATTTAGTCAGCCACTGACTGTGTAAGTTCTCCTACTTAGAAAGATGAGAGAGGTCTGTAATTTTCATCATAGATACATTTCAACTATGAGAGACAAAATAAGAAAAAAAATCCAGGAAATCACATTGTAGGATGTTTAAAAAATTTAAATGTAAATCATGGTGGGATATAAGTATTTGGTCACCCACAAACAAGCAAGATTTCTGGCTCTCACAGACCTGTAACTTCTTCTTTAAGAAGCTCTTCTGTCCTCCACTCGTTACCTGTATTAATGGCACCTGTTTGACCTTGTTATCTGTATAAACGACACCTGTCCACAGCCTCAAACAGTCAGACTCCAAACTCAACCACGGCCAAGACCAAAGAGCTGTAGAAGGACACCAGGAAGAAAACTGTAGACCTGCAGCAGGCTGGGAAGAGTGAATCTACAATAGGCAAGCAGGTTGGTGTGAATAAATCACCTATGGGAGCAATTGATAATCTCCCTTGATCTGGGGCTCCACGCAAGATCTCATCCCGTGGGGTCAAAATGATCATGAGAACGGTAAGCAAAAATCCCAGAACTACATGGAGGGACCTGCAGACAGCTGGGACCAAAGTAACAAGGCTACCATCAGTAACACACTACGCAGAGAGAGACTCAGATCCTACAGTGCCCGCCGTGCCCCCCTGCTTAAGCCAGTACATGTCCAGGCCCGTCTGAAGTTTGCCAGAGAGCATATGGAAGATCCAGAAGAGGATTGGGAGAATATCATGTGGTCAATGAAACCAAATTAGAACTTTTTGGTAAAAACTAAACTGGAGGAAAAGGGATGCTGAGTTGCATCCCAAGAATACCATACCTACTGGGAAGCATGGGGGTGGAAACATGCTTTGGGGCGGCTTTTCTGCAAAGGGGACAGGACAACTGATCCGTGTTAAGGGAAGAATGAACGGGGCCATGTATCATGAGATTTTAAGCCAAAATCTCCTTCCATCAGTGAGAGCATTGAAGATGAAATGTGGCTGGGTCTTCCAGCATGACAATGAACCCAAACACACCACTCGGGCAACGAAAGAGTGGCTCCGTAAAAAGCATTTCAAGGTCCTGGAGTGGCCTAGCCAGTCTCCAGACCTCAATCCCATAGCACATTTGCGAAGGGAGTTGAAAGTCCGTGTTGCCCCAAAACATCACTGCTCTAGAGGAGATCTGCATGGAGGAATGGGCCAAAATACCAGCTACAGTGTGTGCCAACCTGGTGAAGACTTACAGGAAACGTTTGACCTCTGTCATTGCCAACAAAGGTGATGTTACAAAATACTGAGTTGAACCAAATTGATTGACCAAATACTTATTTTCCACCATGATTTACAATTAAATTCTTTAAAAATCCTACAATGTGATTTCCTGGATTTGTTTTTCTCATTTTGTCTCTCATAGTGGAAATGTACCTATGATGAAAATTACAGACCTCTCTCATCTTTCTAAGTAGGAGAACTTGCACAATCAGTGGCTGACTAAATACTTTTTTTCCCTACTGTATATGTCAAGGAGCAGAGACAGTGTCCGGCGGGCTTCCAGGTGACAGGCAAACTTGGAAGTGTGAGTCCACTGGAGCACGGTGGGCCTGATGGAGGTGGGCACATACCTGCAATCCGGAGGTCCACCCCCGTGGACGGATTCCTTGCCCTGCACCTCTTCGACTCCTCGTTAGACCTGCCAGGACAGTCGGGCAACCAGGCGAGCCGGTGGGAGGATAGTGTTGGTGGTCTCTGAGGACTCCTCAGGGGAGAACTGGCGAGAGAGGGCATCTGGTTTGATATTCGGAGTTCCGGGTCTAAATGTCAGGGTGAAGTCAAATCTTGAAAAGAAAAGAGCCGAGCAGGTCTGGCAGGAGTTCAACATCTTTACCAGTGGAGGTACTGGCTTGAGGGCGCTGAGCAGCCGTTCAACGTCTGGATTGACCACAAAAATTTGACCTATGTCCAGCCAATGAACGGCTGCTCAGCACCCTCAAGCTAGTGCCTCCACTCCTCTCATGCCAGCTTGACCACCAGTAACTCCCAGTGACCAACGTCGTAGTTGGCCTCTGCTGGGGAGAGGTGGCGAGAAAAGAAGGCATATGAGTTCAGCTTGTTATACATGCCACTTTGCTGTGAGAGGACCCACGCCGCTGGTGATCCGGCTACACGAGGACCGGTGCGGAGGTAAAGAGGTTCTTGAGCTTCTTGAAGGCCTGGTCCACATCGGCGGTCCACTGAAAGGCGGTCTTAATGAAGGTGAGCTTGGTCAGTGACACCGCCACCTTGCTTAAGTCCTGGGTTAAGCAGCGGTAGAAGTTGGAAAAGTTGAGGAATCACTGCAATTCCTTGCGACCCGGGGGATGGGCCACTGCTTGTATCTTGATGCACACTCTCTGAATGATGAATTCACACATGGAATTCACACTTCTCAGCCTTCACAAAGAGACAATTCTCCAGGAGTCATGAGAAGACCTGGCGGTTGTGCCTGACGTGGGCTTCCTTGGTCCTGGGAAAAAAAACCAAGATGTTGTCTAGTACACAAACGTGAATCGGTTAAGGTAGTCCCAGCAGACATCATTTATGAGAGCCTGAAACACTGCTGGGGCATTGAAAAGGCATTGAAAGGGCTTTACCTGGTATTCAAAATGTATTATATGCAGTCTTCCATTCGTCCACCTCCTTAATGCACATGAATTGGTAGGCATTGTGAAGATCTAATTTGGTAAATATAGTGGCCGCTTGGAGGAGGTTGAAAGGCCGATGATATCAAAGGAAGGGGATACCTATTACATTTGGTAATGGTGTTCAGACCCCGGTAGTCGATGCATGGGCACAGAGAGCCGTCCTTTTTTGACACAGTGGGTCTGGACTGGTACCCAGAACTGTCCAGGCGGATAGCCAGCTGAACAAGGGTCTGGAGGTCTGTGTGCTCATTTACATTTACATTTACAGCATTTAGCAGATGCCCTTATCCAGAGCGACTTACAAGCCAAGCAATTGAGGGTTAAGGGCCTTGCTCAAGAACCCAACAGTGGCAGCTTGGCAGAGGTGGGATTTGAACCCTGGACGCTGGACCTTCTGGTCCATAGTCCAGTACCTTACCCGCTAGGCTACCACAGTCCCCTCATCATGGGCCACCAATTCGTCCTTGAGACACTCAGATAACCCCTTCTGGAATGCCTCGCGTGATGCAAGGTCATTCCATCTGGAGTCAGCAGCCAACGAACAAAATTTGACAGAGTAATCAGGCACCAAACGAGAGCCCTGGTAAAGACTGCTGAGACGGTTCAATGCCAATTCCCCGTGGCTAGGGTGGTCAAACACCGCCCTGAACCAACGAAGGAAGTCATCATACGAAACTGTCTCTGAGCGAGCTCAAGACATGGCGGCTTCAGCCCATATCAATGCCCTGCCCCAAAGGAGGCCAATGATATACATGACCTTACTAACATCAGAGGAGAAGGCCACTGGACGTTGCTGGAAAACCAGACCACACTGCAACAGAAACCCTCTGCACTTAAACAGGTCACCTTCCTGAGAAAGGGAGATGGATCCTTGGAGAATGAACCAGAGCTGGTGAGTTGAGCGGGATGAACAGCGGGAAATCCAGAAACTGAAAACAGGAAAAACGAAGGATAAATATTGTTAGGGTTTTTGGAACTTATAAACGCAAATTCAATAAGGGAAGTTTTAACCACGTAGTCCTTTGTTTAAAATGGCGCGCCCCTGCTTCACTGAGTAGGGAACCTTGAAATTCCCGCCTAAAGGGGGGGGCGGAGCCTGGACTTTCTAGCACATTTCATTGGCTCCACCAGTAGTGTAGGAGGAGCCTAGATGGTAAACAAAACGTTCGCGCACCAAGAGCTCGCGCTCTTTCTGGATCTGTCGCGGAGGTGTTCACAGGGATTGCAGGAGAAAGAAGGGCATCCGTACGGTTTGACTCTAAGATTTATTCACAGACCACTTTATGTTTTAAATAAATTGTTTGTATCAAGAGCCGCCTAGATTTTCCGACTGTTCATTCAGGACCTTGCGAACCAAAGATTCGTCGTAACAATATCCAGACAAAGTAACATAAAGATGGCGAGAGGGCCAAGAGCTCTGACGTAGCAGAGTAGCATTAGGCTAATGCTAAAGCTAAGCTAACGGTGGCAACATATACCAGGAATGTGGCAAAACGATCTGGCGGCTCCTTGTTCTCTGGGTTGGTCTTAAGTAGCAATGTAATCAGCTGCCGGAATCAGGAACAGGTGAGGAGCTGCCCAAAGCCGAGTCTTGAGTCAATTGATCTCTGTAAGAGAAGCGCACACACACAAGCTGCACGCCCCACTCGGCAAAAACGTAAACAAAAGGTTGCGAACTAAGGGACCAGGATGAAAAAACAAAAGGTGATAAAAAACGAATACGAAACGAAAAAACACAACCCACGGAAAACCCTACCATGTGATAAGGTCATAACACTTTCCTTTAAATCAAAAAGTTCTATTTTGGTCTCATCCATTCCCAAAACATTCTTTCAATAGCCTTCTGGCTTGCCCACGTGAACTTTAGCAAACTGCAGATGAGCAGCAATGTTCTTTTTGGAGAGCAGTGGCTTTCTCCTTGCAACCCTGCCATGCACACCATTGTTGTTCAGTGTTCTTCTAAAGGTTGGACTCATGAACATTAACATTAGCCAATGTGAGCGAGGCCTTCAGTTGCTTAGAAGTTACCCTGGGGTCCTTTGTGACCTCGCCAACTATTACATGCCTCTTGGAGTGATTTTTTTTTTTGGTCAACCACTTCTGGGGAGGGTAACATTGGTCTTGGATTTCCTCCATTTGTACACAATCTGTCTGACTGTGGACTGGTGGAGTCCAAACTCTTTAGAGATGGTTTTGTAACCTTTTCAAGCCTGATGAGCATCAACAACTCTTTTTCTGAGGTCCTCAGAAATCTCCTTTGTTCGTGCCATGATACACTTCCACAAACATGTGTTGTGAAGAGCAGACTTTGATAGATCCCTGTTCTTTAAATAAAACAGGGTGCCCACTCACACCTGATTGTCATCCCATTGACTGAAAACAGCTGACTCTAATTTCACCTTGAAATTAACTGCTAATCCTAGAGTTTCACATACTTTTGCCAGTCACTAATCTGTAATATTGGATCATTTTCCTCAATAAATAATGACCAAGTAAAATATTTTTGTCTTATTTGTTAAACTGGGTTCTCTTTATCTACTTTTAGGACTTGTTTAAAAACTTTCAAGCACCACTGTACAGGTTTCGTATGGTTTCCTGTGGAACATTTACATGTTGGAGATGGGAGTTGGGCCTGTAGATCCTCCACACTCGGAGTATCTGGCATCCCAGCTGGTCCCATAAATGCTTGATTGGTGATAAATCTGGTGGAGACATTCCTGTTAAAGCCTTGATGTGTGTGTTTGAGCATTATCCTGCTGGTAAATGCCAGTTGGAAGCCCTGCCATCATAGCCAAGACACATGGCCGCAGGAGGTACATATCATCATCATCATTTTCCTGGCGCCTGTCCCCCACTGCCATTCGATGCGACCAAGAATACTTCAGCCGACGTGTCAATTAACCTAACATGCATGTCTTTGGACTGTGGGAGGAAACCAGAGTACCCAGAGTAAACCCACGCGGACATGGGGAGGGACATGCAGACTCCACACAGAAAGGACCCAGGCCGTTCCACCCTGGGATTGAACCCAAAACCTTTTTGCTGTGAGGCGGCAATGCTACAAACTGAGCCACCGTGCCGCCCTGCTGAGCTGTTCATATCGCTGAGCTGTTAATGTCTCTCCTATCACTACTAGGGGTGACCGACTGTCATATGTGATGGCTCCCCACAACAGCAGTTATTCATTGCTAAAGACAATATGGTTCCAGTCTGCAGCAGTCCACACCACTACAAACGAAGGTGACAGTGTCTGGCTGTCAATGGCAGGACATGTAATGGGCACCTGGAAATGGTCCGGGCAGAGACAGGGGTGTGTAGTGAAAGTGCCTCCTGTGTAGATGGTAGATGACCAAACTGTGGGAGCTGCTTGTGCTTGTCAGTGGATCAAACGATCCTCTCTACTGGGGGTCTGTCTGGGCTGTACGGAGCTCATTCACCATGTATGTGTGCCTCCATAAAACGACTGCTCCCAACACCTCCTAACAGCTAGGTCAGAATGGCCCAGATGGAGGCAATTCATCAAAGCGACCATCCTGCTTCTCTCAGTCCAAAAATGCGCCTCCTCTCAAAGTCTGTCAACTGGCTAAAATGTCTTAGAGTGCGTCATATGATCTAGGACCACTGTTAAAACCTCTTAAACCAATAACAGATAGCTATGTGGTAATTGTATATTGGGAACAGGCTAGGGCTGCCTTTTTAACATTGTGAAATGCGTTCTTTGGCTCTACAGAAGCTAGCGAGCTTTAACTTTTTTTAAAGGTTATCTTAGTTCAAGACGATGTCTATAATAACAGCTAGTGCCTTGGTCCAACAGTTACAGTGTGCCTCGCTCTACTTTTCTAATTCATGTAATATATTAATATTCTATTAGAAATATTCTATTATTCAGAAGGTACATCATACTTAAACTTTCAAGAGTTACAGTTAATTTCACATTCTCCGAAATGGTGGAACAAACAGGATATGTTCATCCTCATTATTTGCATATCAATGAGGAAGCAAGCAAAACATGCAGGCAGCAAGAAGAAAGAATACAGAGCAGAAGGTAAAACTGGATAAATTAAAGCTTCTCCAGCAGTGGGTCTGTATATCCTTAACATTTTATCATTATAAAGATCAGATATTAATTTTATTCCATTTTGGATGTTGTTGGTGCTTTAGGTTTTTCTCTCTGTGGAGAAATAATGATCTGTAAAATGGGAGGCATCGCTCTAAAACTGGAATGCACATTTCTCTCCAAAATGCCTTGATAGTGTCGTGGTTTTTTGACAGAATGCATGCTGATCACTTAATCAAAAAATCACACTCAAGCAGAATCAAAGTTTCAGAGGAGAGGCAGACAAGTTTATTGCAAGCAATAAGGGACATCCTCACACCACAGCAGAGGTGCGAAGAAGCCAAAGAGCCACAAATCTCTGGCCCTTATATACAACTCAGTCAAGGTCAGACATTATGTCCTCATTGTTTTCCCAACTTTTAGAAACACTGCTGCCCAGGCGCCCCACCCGTATTTCCTTCATTGTTGTCTCCCCCTCGGGTTTATCCTGACCTGACAAGTGAAACTTTATCCCAGTTTTTAGTTTCAGCATCAAAATCTCTAATTTCTACATATAAATTGTATTCAATTCTTAATAATTTATATTAAATCCAGATCATTGATTACTCTTTTTTTCTCTGTGACCATGTAAAAAGCTTTATTTAAACTAACACTTTAACATCAAAAATATAGTTATTCATCATATGCACTTAAAGAATAGAAGGATCACTTGGAATAAATTTACTTATTAATCAAATTACAAATTAACTGAGTAATTATACACATGAACATGTGAAAAAAAACCCAAGTTACTGGAGTGTACAGCAAGTCTGTATAAAAAACCTTACGCACACACACATACCCACACTTCACAAAACTGGTGAACACTTTCAAGGCCAAAGAACATTTTGTACTTTCTCAGTTAGGCTGAGACGCACCTGCAAATCATGTCTTAAAGAGACGTATTCTAAACGAGTGACATCACCACAATTAGAAATGCAAATATATCAGATGTAAATAATTATATGGGTACAAAAATGTGTGGCCTCCGCAGCCACAAAGGCACATGTGTCCAATAAATCCTCAACAATAGTCTTCTGATTTCAAGAAGGTTTACTTCCAGATAGTAGTTTTCTGATGTCACTTGAGTTTTTTGGCATGTAACTTGTGATATGATGTTCTTTAGTGTGGCTTAGATGTGGTTTAGTTTATGAAGGCTGTTAACAATTTTTTTTCTTCTTTCAGAACCAAACTGTTACCGTTTTGTTGTTTTTCAGAACCCAATTAATTGGGAATAATGTTTCGTAAACTTGCAGCCATAGGCCACAAAGCACTGCCACCAGAAGATCAAGGTGAGTCAAGGGATCAGTCATAAGGCTTGAACTCGGAACCTTCTTATCAGTGCTTGAAACAGTCGACCTGATACCTTCAAATTAGAATATCTCACGAGCCACATTACCGACGCTAAAGGACAACAGTGGCTTTTTAGACGCCTGGGACTGTTATGGTGTCCTGAGCATGCATGCGCCGACCCTAATTCGCATATTTAGGGTTGGCGATACCTGCGGGATCGGGTACATAAGAGCTATCCTGAGCACCGCTGGTTGTTGCACCCTTACCACGCTTTGTTTGAGACCTCACCCATCACATGCGTGCAGTCGCGTCTGCTTCTTTTCGGTTTTGCGGTTCAGGGAAATTGGTAGACTGGGCAAAACAACGTGGGCTATATAGACAACTGGACAGCCTTTGAGGGTAAGCCTGGCCTTTTAGGATGGGACGGTGTCCATCCCACTCGGGAGGGTGCTACTCTCATCTCCTGCAACATTGCCCATAGTCTTATGGCCCGATTGGTTAGGGGCTGACTATCCAGAGCAGGGGTCAGGCAGCAGACAGACCGGCTTAACCAACTGTCTGCTGGTAGCCATGCACCGTCACCCAGAACCCACATAATTGAAACTGTGTCTGTTACCCGCATCTGTCCTAAACGTAAACGCTCAAAAAGTCTGTTTTAATAACCTCATTAGTATAAAACAGATAGCTTCCAAAGAAATAACCAACATTAGACTTAAGCTAGGATTACTTAACAGTAGATCACTTACAAACAAAGCAGTGATTGTAAATGAAATGATCTCTGTCTCACTGAGACTGGGATTAGACCTGATGAATATTTAGCCTTAAATGAAGCCTCCACGTCCTGGATACAGTCATGCTAATCGGCCCTCGTCCTAATGGTCGGGGGAGAGGCGTAGCCACACTTTTTGACCAAAGAGCTAGGTGTTTACAAACTAAATCCCATTACATAGCTAATTCTTTTAAAAATTACTGATTCTTTAATGTGGACTGATCATCGTTATGGATAGTCAAAAACCACACTCTTTCCAGCTTATCACTATTTACCGCCCCCCAGGTCCCTATTTCAGAATTTCTTCAGGAATTTGCGAACTTTCTTTCCTGCTTTAGTACTGTCAACAGATAAGGCTTTAATTGTAGGTGATTTCATATTCACTTTGACAATGAGCAGGATCCACTTAGAATTGCTTTCGAGTCCATCTTAGAATCCATGGGTATCACTCAGAATGTGATGGGTTCCAACCCCACCGCTGTAATCATACTTTAGATCTAATATTAAACATTTGGTATCAATATTGATAACCTTGATGTTTTCCGCAAAGTGATTCGATTTTTCAGATCACATATCTTTTAGTATTTGAGCTATCTCTAATAAATAAAATCCTTCTGCTCGTTATCACACCAAGCGCACCATCACATATCTGCTACTCCAGCTGCGTTTATTAAAAAACCTACCAGGACTTGAAATTTGTTTACACACTATGGGAGATTCAATCGCCTTGAGTGTGTAAATGACCAATTAGAATGTGTGCTTCACTCAACCCTGGACACGATTGCTCCTGCTAGGGTCAAACGGATTAGGGAAAAAAGGCTAGCACCATGGTATAATGATCACACCCATACCTTAAAGCAAAGAACACGGCATCTAGAGCGCAAGTGGAGACATAGTAAATTGGAGGTGTTTAAGATTGCTTGGAGGGACAGCATGGCAGAGTATAAGCATGCCCTCACTGAAGCTAAGGCTGCATACTTCTCCTCAATCATATAGAAAAATAAGAATAATCCAAGATTTCTCTTTAATACAGTCTCCAAATTAACAAAAAACCCTACAGAAAGTGATTATCCCGTTCTGTGTAATTTTAACAGTAATGATTTCATGACTTTCTTTAATGATAAGAACATTAGGCATCAAACTCGATGCTCATCACATCACCAAACTATTCAGCAACCTTCCAGATGCAGCACTAATGAAGACATCTGTTTAATGAGCTGTAAATCAAGATTAGAATCAGAATCACTTTATTTCGCCAGGTATGCTACACATACGAGGAATTTGTTTTGGCGATACACGCAATAATACACACAATAGTCCACATAGTAGTACGAACAATACATATAATAGTACAGATAATTACACATGTATGAAATGTAACATATAACATATTTAACAGGCCTGACAGCACATGGACTGTTGACCATTATTTACCAACAGTTGCCCAAGAGAACAACTTTGGTTAAAAAGTGTTACAACTCTGGGGAAAAAGCTGTTGGCATGTCTTGATGTGTTTGTTTTTATTGTCCTGAGTCTTCTGCCAGATGGAAGAGTCTGAAAAGGGTGATGTCCAGGATGAGAGGGGTCTGCTGTAATTTTGCCGGCACGCTTCAGCACTCTGCTGTTGTAAATGTCCTGAAGCGTTGGCAGATTACATCCAATGATCCTCTCTGCTGTCCTGATTGTACGCTGGAGTTTGGCCCGTTCCTGTGATGTTGAGGAACCAAACCAGATGGTGATAGATGATGAAAGTATGGACTTTATGATTGCTGTGTAGAACTGGATCAGCAGACTCTGTGGCAGGTTAAAGTTCTTCAGCTCTCTCAGGAAGAACATTCTCTGCTGAGCCCTCTTGGCGATGGAGAGTGTGTTCTTTTCCCACTTTAGGTTGCTGGATAAGGTGGTGCCCAGGAACTTAAGTGACTCCACCACTAAGACCATAGAACCATTCATTGTTAGGGGGTGTAAGGAGGGTGTGTTGCGCCTGAAATCCACCACCATCTCTACAGTCTTTTGTGTGTTGATCAGCAGGTGGTTGTCGCTGCACCAGGAGACCAACTGCTCGACTTCCTTTCTATAGGCAGACTCGTCACCATTTGTTATGAGACCCACCACAGTGGTGTCATCAGCGAACTTGATGATCTTTACACCTGGTTCCTTAGAAACACAGTCATTGGTATAAAGACTAAAGAGCACGCAGCCTTGTGGTACACCAGTACTTAAGTTCCGCTGGTCTGAAATGTGTTTTCCTAGCCGTACCTGCTGTGTCCTATTTGACAGAAAGTCCATGATCCACCGGCAGATGGTATCCGGCACAGACAGCTGGGACAGTTTGACCTGCAGCAGCTTTGGCACTATGGGTTAAAGGCCGAGCTAAAGTCCACAAACAGAACTAGAGCGTAGGTTCCAGGACTGTCGAGATGCTGTAGCATGAAGTGCAGGGCCACGTTTACTGCATCATCGACAGATCTATTAGCTCTGTATGCAAACTGCAGGGGATCCAGTAAAGGATTAGTGATGGTCTTCAGGTAGGCTAGGATCAGGCGTTCAAAGACCTTCATGACTACAGATGTCATGGCTACAGGTCTGTAATCATTCAGTCCAGAAATGTTTGTTTTTTGGGGGACTGGTCATTCAGGAGAAGGGGGGTCTTTCGCACCTTGTAGTTAGTGATCTCTTCGAGGCCTCTCCAGACTGAAGTTGGGTCATTAGCAGCAATCTGGCTTTTCAGCTTTTCTGAGTATTCCTTTTTTGCTGATCGGATACCTTTCTCCAGCTTGTATTTGGCCTCTTTGTAGAGAACTCTATCTCCACTCCTGAATGCTTCCTCCTTTTCCCCCTGAAGCTGTTTGAGTTCAGCTGAGAACCATGCTTTGTTGTTGCTGTATTTTACCTGTGTTGTAGTAGAAATACAGCTATCCTCACAGAAACTGATGTATGATGCTACAGTGTCTGTATATTCATCCAAGCTGTTCGTCGCCTCCTCAAAGACAGACCAGTTTGTGGATTCAAAGCAGTCCTGTAGCATTTCAATGTCTTCACTGGTCCACTTCTTCACTTCTGTTGTAATGGCAGGCTTATTAGTTTTGAGTCTCTGCCTGTATGTGGGAATGAGGTGAACGAGATTGTGGTCGGAATGTCCAAGAGCTGCACGCGTGACTGAGCGATAGGCATTTTTAACAGAGGTGTAGCGATGATCCAAAATGTTCCCTTCTCTCGTGGCACAGGTGACATGTTGTTTGTATTTCGGCATTTCTTTTGTAAGATTTGCGCTGTTAAAGTCTCCCAGGATGATGAGAAGTGAGTCCAGGTTGTCTCTTTCTGCTTTTGTTATCTGATCGACCAGTAGTTTCTGCGCATCTCTCCTGCGCGCATCCGGCAGAATGTAAACAGCGACCAGAATGAATGAAGAAAACTCTCTGGGAGAATAGAATGGTCTACAGTTAATGAAAAGTGATTCTAGATGAGAAGTGCATGATTTTAACAGTACCGTTGCGTCTTTACACCAGCGTTCATTGACATAAAAGCAAAGGCCTCCTCCTCTTGCTTTGCCGCTAAGCTCCGCGTCTCTGTTCGCTCGGTGCAGCTGAAAGCCAGGGAGATGCAGCGCGCTATCCGGGGTCAGCTGCAAAAGCCAGGTCTCCGTAAAGCACAGCGCAGATGTGTTAGAAAAATCCCTGTTAGTTTGGTTGAGCAGGAGTAGTCCTTCCAGTTTGTTGTGCAGAGATCGCAGATTGGAGAGGAACAAAGACGGTAACGGTGTTCGGACTCTACGTCGCCTCATCTTTACGAGCCCTCCGGCTCGTCTGCCTCTCCTCCGCTTTCTTGCTAGGTTGAGTAGAGCCAGCGCACCAGTTGGGAGAATTTCTAAAAACTCTGAAGGATTTTGAGAAAACTCCGGAATAAAAGTTGGTGAAACATTGTCTCTGAAGGTCAGTAACTGTTCTTTGCTCCAACTGACCGAGTTTGACGCACAATAAGTTATATTAACAAACAAAAACCAACACAAAACATAGAGAGCTCTCACCGAATCTTTTAGAATCTTTTACCCCAATTACTAATGCTGAACTATCTGCACTGATCAGCTCGTCTAAGTCATCAACATGTTTGTTAGATCCAATTCCTACACGTTTACTCAAACAAGTAATACCTAGTATTATAGAGCCAGTGTTAATTATTTTAAATTCATCCCTTACCTTTGGTTATGTGCCCAAATCCTTTAAGTCTGCCGTTATCAAACCACTGATTAAAAAAGCCAATCTTGACCCTTGTGTGATATCTAATTATAGACCAATTTCAAATCTACTGTTTCTGTCCAAAATCTTAGAAAAAGCCATCTATCAGCAGCTTTGCAGTTACCTCCAAAGGAATGAAATTTATGAAACATTTCAGTCTGGCTTCAGGCCCCATCATAGTACTGAAACAGCATTACTTAGGGTGCTA